>JANHZU010005476.1:62472-79072 GCA_032468055.1 Acrochordus granulatus | reverse complement strand
GGGAGGAGGAAATGGATTAAACCCATTTTTATTTCCGCTCTGAAAACGGAAGAATTACCGTTCAATTCATATATAATATATATAGCATCGGGCCAGTAGGAAGGACTATAAGTGGCGATCTCCTTCCCCTTTTTACGCATTGATGCTCTGATCCACTGCTGTACGCGTTGATGGTGTGGCCCGAACTTGGGGTTGATGCAAATGATGCCCTGGGGGGAGGAAGGGAGCGAGGGACGCGGTCTGGTAACGTCAGAACCCTGCAAATGTATTAGTCTTGTGCTGTTGCGGAAATCCGAACTTCTGATAGCCCCGCCGCGCCCTCTGTAGCTCCGCAAGGAGCGCATCCCCCCATACGTCGCACAAAGAGGGACCTGTTTCCCCTTTATTTCAGGAATGGTACCGCCGAAGCTTCGTCTGTTGCATAGACGAAACCACTTGCTCTCGGCGGGGAGGGAGGAGCGGGGGTTGGCGTTGCTGTATTGTTCCCGAACGAAATTCCAGCGCAGGTCCGGCGACTCTCGCTTTCGGGGCAAGCGGGGGGGCGTCGCGATGGGGCGGGCGGAGCGGGCAGTTGAGCAGGGAACTCCATCCCCATTCTCTGCTTTGTCTCCTCAGAACCCGCGAGGGACCATGAGTGATGGCGACAAGAACCCCGCCAGCACCCCCGCCCCGGTGATCGACCTGCAAGGGGACGGGCGGTGGATGTCGCTGGTGAGCCGCCTGGCTGAGCTTCGGGGGACCCCCTGGAAGGATGGTCGTGGTGTGGCTGGGGGGCACCTCTCTGTACTGGGACAGCCACTCGGCCCCCCAACTTCTCTAACCCAGCTCTTCCCCCCACACTCGCATCTTCTAGATGTGGGAAGATGGTAGCTTCCAGCCTGGCCAAAGGAATTGGGGGGGCTGCAGTGACAACACATCTGGAGCACGCTGGTAAAGGAATGGCTGATTTTCACTTTATGTTCCTTGCTCTGGGTACAAGTCGTCCTCGACTTGTGACTATGGGGCCAGAATTGTTGTTAAGGCAGCTGTTAAGTGGATTGCGCCTGATTTTGACAACCTTTAAGCAAATATCTGCAGTTGTTAAAGGAATCATGCAGTCGTTAAGTAAATCTGGCTTCCCCTAGTGACTTTGCTTGTTGGAAAGCCAGCTGGGAAGGTTGCAGATAATGATTGCACGACCCCAGGATATGCATCGGTTGTAAATACAAGCCGGTTGCCAAGTGCCTGAATTCTGATCTTTGGGAAGGCTGTGATGGTCAAAAGTGCGAGGACCAGTCATAAGTCATTTTTTTCCAGGGCTGTTATAATTTTGACCAGTCACTAAATAAAGCGTGTGTATATATATATATATATATGCCTATATTTGGTTCTTCTATGCCTATATTTGGTTCTTCCAGATGTGAGGTCTCTATCCGAATTCCGGAGTCTGGCAATCAGAGCCCTCCTGTCTCAGGCACACTGAACTTTGCTTAAGATCCAAACTCCTGGGCTATTCCGCTGCTCCTTCCCCTTTCCACAAATTCATTCTCTCTCCCTTATCAGCTTCCTCTTGGATAATAATCCCTTTTTCCTCCATTTTCTGCAGCACCACCGTTTCATTGCGGACAGCAAAGACAAGGAACCTGAAGTAGTGTTTATCGGTGATTCCCTCGTGCAGCTGCTGCACCAGTTTGAGGTAAAGTGACTCTAAAAAAGTATCTGGGAAGTCAAATGGGTTGATGGGTTTTATCATCTGCTCATCGGCCTTTCTTTTTCCCTCCTCCAGATTTGGAGGGAGCTTTTCTCCCCGCTGCATGCCCTCAACTTTGGCATCGGGGGGGATGCCACTCAGCATGTGCTCTGGCGCCTGCAGAATGGAGAACTGCAGCACATCCGTCCAAAGGTAACAGGATGGAGGCTGATGAAGCAGGCCTCAAACTCAGGGTTATCTCCTTCTAGCTCTTAAAAAAGGCTTCTCAACCCTGCTCCATATGTATGTATGTATATTTCCTTAAGCTGGACTGGCAAGGCTTAAGGCCGAGATGCCCGAAATGCCAAGCATATATTCCATCAGAAATACTTAATAGAAGTGTCTGTGGGAATCAAAGATTGAAGAGCAAGAGAAGTGTGCAAACTGAAAGATGTAGCCATTCAGATTTCTCCCCTTTAATTATTCTTCTGCTTAATAATTAAAGAGAACAGACATATCCTGAGATAATCTGGGATCAATTGCACGCTTAAGGACCTGAAACTTTTTCTAAAATAAAATGTTCAGTTGTAAAATTTCCCAATCCTGGCAACTTTAAGATGTGCGGACTTCAACTCCCAGAATGTCCGCACATCTTAAAAGTTGCTAAGGTTGAGAAACACTGCTCTAGGGGTTGTTTGCTGGTTCCTCAAACTACCCAAATCCAGGCATGAAGGGCAGCATTCAAATTTGGCTTCCTGTCAGATCCTGAGGTTAACTTTTCAGATTCTGTTGTCTGGATCCATATAAAGGTCTAAATGTCTGCTTCTGCACCAATAGGTTTTTCCTACACACAAAATGGTGGTGTGTTTCAATATTCAGATTTCCTCTCATGGTGTTAGAAGATGGGTAACTGTGTATAAACACTGAGATCAATTACTTCCTTTAATTGAAGCATCTTTAATCCTTTCATACACACAGACCTTAAGAAAAAAAATTTTTCCTCTCTTCTAATGATTCTAGATTGTGGTCCTCTGGGTGGGTACCAATAACCATGGACACACTGCAGAACAGGTGGCTGCTGGCATCGAGTCCATTGTGCGTGTCATCAATCAGCAACAGCCACAGGCTTGTGTGGTTGTATTGGTGAGTTCCAAGTCTGGGTCAACATAATGGTAAGAATGGCCTTTAAAAATGTCGCCATCTCTAGGCTGGGCTAAGTCATTGGCTGCCCCATATTAAGCCAGAATCATGATGATTCTGAATATTCATGAGGAACCACAATGGTCTGGCTTGTAATACAAAGCCACCTCTATATATGTGAAGCTCATGCAGGTAGTCCTCAACTCATGACCATGAGCCCAGAATTACAGTGGTAAATTGTGGCAGTTGTTAAGCAGGTCTCCATGTGACCACATCTGATTTTACCACCTTTTTTGCAGCAATCATTAAGTGAAATGGCAGTCATTAAACAAAACTGTTTTTTTTCAATGTTTTTTTTCCCCAGAAATGGTTATTAAACATCAGAAACCTGCAAAATACCAAAAATCACTTCACTGAAGACAGTTTTAAGTATGAGGTGGCTGCCAAGTGCCCAAAATGTGATGATCACAGATCCGTGTGTGCATGTGTAGCAGAATTGGATCATAAGTATCTCTAGGGAGGTCTAATCTTAATTTCAATGAGGAATCTCTTCATGTCACTGAGGAATATCTGTATTAAACAAGCTTACTTCCCCAGGTCATTGAACCCAACTGATGGATCATTCACACATTGTATTATTTAGAATTGTGCGTGAAGCAGATCACGGATTCAGGTCTTCTCTATATCCCACACAGGGCTTGCTGCCACGGGGCAAAAACCCCAACCCATTACGAGAGAAGAACCGAAGGGTGAATGAATTGCTTGAGAGTAAGGTGCCACTGCTACCCAACGCCTCCTTCCTCAATGTTGACCCAGGCTTTGTGCATTCAGACGGGACTATAAGTCACCATGACATGTACGACTACCTCCACCTGACCCGCAACGGGTATGCCAGACTCTGTCCTGGATTGCATCGCTTGCTGCTGCGCCTGCTGGGAGGATGCCACGCCCAAACGCCTTGATAGAGGCCATCAGTCAATCCAAGATGCTCATCATTGGCTTTAGTGACTGCTGGGGGACTTAGAAGCTAGAATGCTGTTGACTCATTTCTCAACTTTGGCAACTTTTAAGACAAGTGGATTTCAATTTTCACAATTCTGGGAGTTGAAGTCCTCCTATCCTCAAGTCACCAAAGTTGAAGAAGTCTGCTCCAGACAGTCAATAGTTTTCCACCAATCTTCTGCCTTCATCTGCCTGCTATTTGGATCTGGATATTTGTTTACTAACACTGCAAGTTAGTGTGGGTTATTTAGAGTACAAAATTCTTATAAGGGATGGAGATGAACAGCATGTTGACCTGCAGCTGCCAGAAAAAAAAAAAGATTGGCCCAAGATAAGTTTATGGGAACTTGTCTGTTTTTACATAATAAAAACTATTTAAAATTTCTGGGCAATTTTGCATTTATCTAGCAATGGATTCTGGATTGATAATACCCTAATGGGGTATGAATAATTTCTTGTCATGTTTGGGTAATCATCTGCCTTAAAACAAAGAACAGTACGTTTTCCCAGAAGCAATTAGCAACTCTTTGCCTGTGAAGCCTTCACATTTTGAAGCACCTGTTCTTGCTTTCTGCAGATGTTTTCCTGGTTGCTGCCTTTCTTAATTTTTTAGTTTTATTTCCTGAAGTTGAAAGTGGGAGGCTATTTTCACTTTTCTCAAATAGCAATAATAGTACACAGCTTACAGCTGCGCTGTACATCCTTGTAGATTTCTCTCCCCTCCTCCTTAACTTCTTTGTAATACTGTACATTTATTTCTTACCCCACCTCTCTGGAGAAAATGCTAAAATTAGGTACATTGTGGCTGCAAACACACTTAACATTAATAGGGTTTAACTATTTAGTTTAGTTGGCTGGATTTGCAGAACCTTGGGCTTGTCTGTGGTGGGCTACGTTGCGACAGTGACTAAAAAGCTGCCACTGCTAGAGTAGTTTTATTTGCTTTCAGGCCTGATCTAGCATTTTACTTTCTTCACTGGTTGAAAATGGAACGGGATTTTGCAAAGGGATTCACAAACCCATATCGAACTAATGCGCTAAAGAGCTCGGTTTTACAAAAACACAATTCTAGAGATTTTCACTGTGGCGCTGTAAAAACACGTAAGGAAATGTTTTGTTTCAAAGCCTGAAGAACAGATTGTTTTGCACAGTTACTGCAAATCAGCAAGAGGAGTTGAGACTTAAAATCTGCCCAAAGGAAGTTCTCCAGTTCCCAAGCCTCTGATACGACCTTACCAAAACATTTCAAGCATACCTTGGCACCTGTAAGGATGATAAAAGCTGAGTCAGCCAAAACAGCAGAAGAAATTAGATGCCCCACACCCCTAAAGCACAACTGCAAATCAAACACATGAATACAGAGAATTCAGATTCCAGGCATAAACGGAAATTCCACAATCAAACCAGACTGTTAAAGAGCTTTAATAGTATGTGAGGTGGGGCCACCCCAATACAGAAGGGGTTACACATGGTCAACATGTGGCTGTGGCCACCAGGGCACTCACACTCGGAGGGGAGCTTGCCAGGCCAGCTCCCTTTCTCCAAGACCCCTCTTAACTGCTGTCCAGATTTAGGCTGTGCCACACACAAAGTCTCGCCTCTAAATGATGCCACTTTCCTCCCTTTACAAGGCAGAGGAAGAGGCACTCTTCTCAAAACTCCAGCCTTGGTCTGGATCTACTTTCCTCTTCCTTCTCCTTCTGCTCCTCCAGTGACCCAGCTTCCCAAATGACCAAAGCAATTGCCTGTCCAGGAGGCCAGGCCTCCCTCTTCTCATTGTAAGGATGGATGGGAAGGCTCCCCCCTCTGCCCCAGTTACTGACACAGAAGCAACAAGTAGGTGGGATCTCCAAATACTTATAACATTATTAAAAGGAGATGGGGGAATCAACAAGAGGTCTGTCATTTTACAGGGGTTGATTTGCCTGGGGTGGGCCTTAGCAGCCCCTCCCCAGAGGTCTCCTGGCCTGTGTCCTGGAATGGTTGATAGGTCAGCACCACCACTTGAGTTCTTGGGAGGAGGGAGGGAGGTGCAAAAGGGCCAGTTGGAAGTCCCCGGCCCTTCCCTGTTGGATTAGAATGGCTGAAGAGGCCTGCAAGAAGAAAGGAGCCCAGGCAGTGTCTACAGGTTGTAGGCAGGTACTTCCCCCATACAGTCACAGAAGAGAGCAGGTGAGGTTAGCAAAGGGAGGGATACCAGTGAGGAGCAGGAAGGCTGGGGATAAAGCTCTGGGACTCCCCACCCTACATGAGGCTACTTTTCTTGCTTGCTGCTCGGTACCCTTCATCTGCTGCTGGTGGTGGTGCTGCTACCGGCCCCCCCTGGAGAAGACTGCTGGTTACAGTCCCAACCAGCTGCTGTAGAGGAAGGGCTGGCTGCTGGGGGGGCAGCCTCTGTGCTTTGTGCTGAGTCTTGTGGGAAGCTCAGGTCTGTCAGCTGTCCCTCTGCAGTGCTGCCTGCAATGCTGCTGGGGGGCCCTCCGGGCTCAGGCGTACTGGGGGCTTGCTCTGTAGGGGTGGCTGCTTGCATAATCTTCTGCCTCACTTCCCGAATCTTGAGTTGTAAGCAGACCTTGGTGGGGAATATGTCAGAATAGCGGGCTTGGAAAGCTGCAGTGGCTTGAGCTGTCAAAGGAAAAAGAAAAAATTCTCAACAAGGCTCACAGGTGACAAGAAACAGATGATGATGTAAGAGGGCAGCTCCCTTCACAGGAAAAGCTTTTTCCTAGAGCAAGGTTTCTCAACTTTGACATCTTTCAGATGCAGGTGGACTTCAACTCCCAGAAATTCTCCAGCCAGCCATGCATCTTAAAGTTGCCATGGTTGAGAAACACTGCCCCAGAGAGTTATTTCTAAACATATTTTCTCAAAACAACAATCTGGAAGCATGCAGAATGGGGTATACTCTGGCCTGCAGCTTTCAAGACAACCCTTCCCTCTCAAGCAAGATCCAAAAGCTATCAAGAGCATTGAATGCAATATTTAAAAAGACAAGCAAGTTGCTATTTGTTTAGCACAACCAAGACTCGGCTGGAGGATTCTAGAAAATCCAGAACTGGCTGATAGTCAATATGGCCACTTCGCTGGAAGTTATACAGGCCAAGCTGTACAGTGGCAGTGAATCTGCATCTAAAACTCTTCCGTCCAAGCCTGAAATAAGGCTTCACCTAACCCAAAATACTCCTACCTGAGGGGAAGAAGCCATGATCCTGGAAGAGCTGCATGACCAGAGCTCTCCTCTGATCCAAGGTACGCCGGAGTGAAGAGTAGGGCACTTTCTCATACTCCAGTTCCCCAAGTATGTCATCTGTGTCTGTCCCTACACAGAGATGGAGAATGCTAGAAGAGAGAGCCTGTAAATGCTACGCACCCAAATCCCTCCAATGAGCAGAGACAGCCTTTGCCATTGGGTGGGTTTCACTCCCACTTTCATCTACCTGTTTTGTCAAAAGTAAAGATGTCTCCTTCACACTTGGCACTCTTGGGAGTGTTGGGCTCTGAACTACAACTGGAGCGACGCCGCATCTTTCGTTTGGGAGAAATGGGGTCTTCGGTGGAAGAGTCAAGGTCTGAAAAGGAACCCCAGGTTAGGTGGCAGGGACGCAGAGATGCTCATGCTCCAGCCATCTATTCCACATACAACTTTAGGATGTCAAATTAAGTTGTCACAGAAATGAAGTGTCATCTTGGATATATACATTTATGCTGTTTTTTTCATATTGCCCTAGAAGAATGAAGAGGATGGAGTGATCAGGGAGCAGAGAAAGCAGGACTACCCAGGAATGTAAAGAGAGGCTCCACAGTGTATTCACAGGTCCCATTTCAGAGCCTTTACATAGTGTGCCAAAAAGACTGCCACAATTCCTAAACTATCACCATTTTGTGAACAAAAAATTTAGCCATCTTCTGTTTCAGGTTAACTCAATCAATCATACCATTATTTTTTTTAGAAAACTTTCAAATCGCTCTCCAGTAAATCCTGATCCTTGTATTGTACTATACAAGCTGCAGAGCCCTGACTAGATCCTTGTTAGCATCAGGACTAGAGATATCTGTCCTCTCTTCCAAGATTCAGCAACCTTTACCAGCTTCCCTGGCCCTGTCCTTCTTCTTACCAGTGGAATTTTTGCGTTTCTTGCGGTAGCTACCCAGGATGGCCCGAGGAGAAGTGGCAAGAGACTGCAGCGTTGGTGAAGGCAAGACTTCTTCGGGCTTGAACTCAGGCAACTCAGCAAAGCGCTCCTCAAAATCCACTTCTGAGAGAACCCTGCCAGGGAGGGGAGAGGAGGGGAGGAGGTATGGGTCAGGCAAGGCCAGGCAGCTGGCAGCTTCTCTCCCACAGACCTCCCTACTGCTTCCAGTCCACATTCCACCGCATTCTTCCATGTGGTACTGCTGTCAGATTACCCCAGCTCCTTCTATGAATAGTGGCCTCTCCGGGAACATAAGGCAGTTTTAGATATGATTTATAGGTGTGAGGAAATATGGCCCTGAGACACATCCATCATGTGATAGGTGAATGGAAGTGAAAAGTTTCTGTTTCAGTGAGTTAAAACAAAGGTGTCCAACCCTGACAACTTTAAGATCTGTTTAAGAATTCTGGGAGTTGAAGTCCACACATCTTAAAATTGCCAAAGTTGGACAGCCTGAGATAAAACATACTTCCAAGTAGCCTGTGGATATGGCAGAAATAGGCACCAATGTAGAAACTGCATGTTTTGGAGACCTTTTTTTTTCTACTAGCAGTAGGTTGTTGTCCAAGCAATAATAACCATATAGGAATGACAATCACCTAATCATTTCTGTATATTTGCCAGAATCTCCATCTCTCATCAGAGCATATCTGGTCCTGTTTCCTGATGAACTGTAACCTTTTCACAGATTCATGTCTTGCAAACATGCTACCTTGCCCTTTGAAAACTTAAATGCCAATTAGGAAACTACTGACCATTCCAGAGGACTTGGGGGTTTTAACGTATGTTCAGTTCATCCACAAGTTCACTATCACTTGAACTTAACCTAAGGTCTTCCTAGCAAAAATACACACACACACATGAGGGAGTGAGAGAGGCAGGCAGGCATATATATGGAATATATATTCCTGCGCCTTTTGAGAAATATGTGTATATATTCCTTATCATTTTTTTATATGAGACTGAAGAAGACTCCTGGATGGGAGTTGAACCATTTCTCTGTAACATCTAAAAATAAAAACTACAGGTGCCTTTTTTAAGTTAGTTTGCAAAAATTGTTTTGCTACAAAGCCTAGTACAACTGGCTCCAGAAGAGAGACTGATGGCTGAGCTATCTTTTTAGGCACTTTTTCTTTTACAACTGCAAATTGCTACCATGATAAAATCACAACACAAAACTTCCCCTCCGAAGAATACAATCCACAGAGCATGATTCTTTAGGACTCTGGCCACAGATAGTCAGCAACTTTAAATTCCATTACTCACTTGTCAACTGAATCAAAGGTTTTCTTCAGCGGGGGAGGCCGGACTTTCACTTTCTTCCCACCTGGAACCTCCTTTGGCTCAAGGCCATCAGTTGTAGGGGCTGTTGTGGGTGGGAGAGTTGAAGCTCCACTTCTAGAGCCCTCTCCAGAGTTTGATGGAATTGGACTTAGCGAAGAGGAGGAAGATGGGCCTGTAGATGAGGCTGAACCCTCAACACGATTCTCTGGACCTGCTGTTCTCCAGTCAGGGGAGCTGGGGAATTTCGGGGTCTAGACAAGGAGGGAGATAGAATGCTTGTGAGTAGCTTGGAAAAGGGAATTCAAACTACAAAGATGAATAAAGCAGTTTATGGCTGGGATACAGACAGGAAGAAGAACTTGGTTTCTTTTAAGAATCAGGATAAGAAAAGGCAGGAACAGATTTGGATCAAAGCACATCACTCAAATCAAACAAGCAATGTTCGAATGCACAGGTAATCCTCATTTAGTGATCAAAGTTATGACAGACACCCCCCCCAAAGGTATTTATGATCCAGTTCCAAAGTTCTGATGGTAGAATCCCCCGTGTGGGCACATGACCGCCATTTGGGTGCTGGCAACCAGCTCACCTTTACAGTTGGTTGCAGTGTTCTGCAGTTAAGTGACATGATTTATGGTTTTTTTTGTTGGAAACTGGCCTTTTTGGCTGGTTTCCACCCAAAAATGCCCATAGGAATGAATTAACTCACTTAACAACCATGGCATTTGCTTAATTATTGCTGTGTTCATTTAACTTCCACAAAAATATTATAGAATTAAGTCGGTCAGATGGATGACTCAACTTACGACCATATGACTTACAATGAAATTCCAGGCTGTTACAGTCATAAGTCGAGAACTACCTATACACTGTTAATGGGCTCATATTTAAATGCCCAAAGCCATATAAAGCAAGAGAAAGCTGTCAATGCACTATAAGCCCCACAAACCTATTGCAGGCATGGCTATGGTAGCCAACAGCCACAAGGTAGGCTTAAGGGGACAGGGAGAGAGGCAGGACAGCGCTGCCTGGCTTTCTTACCGTTTCTGTCCCTTTGTTGCCTAACAGAGAGGCTGATGGAGGGTCACGGACAACACTCTCTTCAGTGGGCCCCGCTGCTGCCTCTTGCTGGCTCCAGACAACTTCTGTGGCTGGTGTCTCCGTTACCTGTGACGGCTGGGATGCTGGGGGCGACACTGGCTCCCAGGAATCTTGTTTCAACTCTTGAGCTTTGGCAGGACTCTGTTCAGCTCCCTGGCATGCAGGGGAAGAGGGGGTGTCTTGGGGCCCTGCCTCCCGTGAAGGCCGTTCCAGGGTTTCAGTCTCCCGGTGATACCGCACTCCCCCAGAATCCTGCTGCTGCCCCACAGGAGGCCGAACAGGCCCTGGCGAGGAGGCTGATTCATAAGAACCCACTGGAATGCTAGCAATGGTGGCTTTCACCTTCTGGGGAGGCTTGAGGGGTGGGCGCTGAGTTCGAGTGGCTGTTGAAGGCATTATTTGTGTGGCTGGAAAGAAGAGCAGAAAAGATAGCATCATCATCCTAGGTACCACCCTCCCTTTACCATTATTCCCTTTCCCATTAATCTTTCCCTTCCCAACTTCATTTGTGGAGCTACATTTATCTTGAGATATAAAATGCAAGGAAAGTATTCTACTGCCTGAATCTCACAATACACTGGGCTAGACTAAAATGAGATTAGGTACTTCAAAATTCAGATGGTTGTGGGAACATGCTCTATAAAACAGACCACTGTATTGATCACCATACAGTTCATCTGTTTGGGCATCCCATACTTGGTCAGCAAAGATATGTTTTAGGGTTTAGCTCAGACTTAACACCAGTTTAAAAAGCCTGGCTTGAAAACAGATGCTAAACCAATATGATTTTGAAAAAATTTACAACATCAAAAACAGGTTTTCCATCTCTTTCTTTTTCTGCATGACCAGCAAAACTAAATGAAGAACACAACTTTGAGGGAAACAGAGCTTTATTCAAGATTACAGAAAATGCTATTTTTATCCCATGGTAATAAAATGCAAGGAAATAATTTTATTGCCTGGGATCACACAATAGGCTGGGCTAGAGAGGTTAGGTACTTTGAGACCCCTCTCGCCCTGGATACAACTTGTTTGAACCTCTTCCCTTTGGTAGACACTATAGAGCACTGTATACCAAAACAACCAGACACAAGAACAGGTTTTACCCTGTGGCATCATTCAAATGAATACCTGACTCATATGATCATGATAGAATGATAAAACACAAGGGCAGAGAATTCTAAATTAGTCCAGAAGTTCTGTCCAATGTGTATACATACCTATTAATTCTAGACTTGATAATATCTCTTTTCTACTGCATACTTATTGAATAACTACTGTTGTTATACTGTTGTCTTACAAGTACTGAGAGCTGCTGTACTGGAGTCAAATTCCTTGCATGACTAACCATGCTTGTCCAATAATCTGAGTATCTTTTAGTCCTTGCCTCTCTCCAAGCCTGCCTTAGTTTTCTCTTTGGGGGACACTTCCACATTGTGACTTGGATCCTCATCTCACATCCCATACCTGTGGAAATCAGGCTGTGGTTAGTACTCCCAGAGCATTGACTGATGCTACCGCCCTTGGGAAGGATAGCTGTGGGAGAGGAGACAGTGGCAGTGCCCGTGGTGGCCACTGAATAGACTACACTGTGACTGGCAGACTGAACAGGACTGGTCCCTGTGGGAGTAGGGTAGACGGCAGTAATGACCTGCCCTTGTCCAGCACCGGAAACAGGGAGTTGAGGGCTCTGAAGTGGGGATACTCCCACTTGCCCTGAAGTCAACAGAGGATTCTGACCTGAAGGAAACAGACAAACAAAGGCTTCAACTCAATCTCCTTTGGAGTTGGTTTTCTCCATTATTAACAATCTGTTCTCAGCTATTCCCCCATCACCAAGGTAGCCAACCAGCCTGGCATCCTGTCCCCTTCCCTTCCCCCACTGCCTCCCTGACCTTACCCGAGAGCAGTGGCCCAATTGCTGTGAAACCCAGAGCCATAGAGGCAGGTCCCATTGGGGACTGGACATAGGTGGTGGCAGGAGCAGCTGAGGGGACGCTGGGTTGAGTATGAGAAGTCGAGGTGCCCAGGGATAGGGCATGCCCAGCTGCTGACTGCACATAGGTGATCCTAGGGGCAGAGAGAGAGAGAAACAGGAGGTATTTTATGGCAGCTGCTACAGGCTTGTATGTTCCCTAGGATCCAGTATTACAAACTAACACAGCAAAGTCATACCTGGTTGAGGAGGAGGGCAACAGGACTTTCTGGGCTTGGCTTGGGGAGCCAATGACAGCAGTCGCCATGGTGCCCTGGAGAGCAGCAGGGCTGAGTGGTGGCACCAAGGTGGCACTGCTCTGAGAAGAGGACTGAGTCTGGACAACTGGCACTGGAGTGAGCTGGATAATCTGAAAATGCAGAAAGAAACAATACCTTGTTGTTATATTGACAACAGCAAGAATACTTTATGCGCAAAAATGGAAAGATACTTTAATTCCCCCAATGGAAGAATGGCTGGAAAAACTAATGGAACTAGCAGAGATGGCTAAATTGACTGCTTTGATCAGAGCAAAGAACACAACTAACTTTGTTTCTATTTAAAAGCCACTTCTGAATTTTCTCGAGAGAGAAAAAGATGAAACTATGACTGAGTTTTGCCAATTGAATATGTTGTTACAGAAATGGTTGGTATATACTAATTATGCAAAAACAAAACATTGAGGCTATAATGTTACTTTATTCTACCGTCCTGGAAAAAGTCAGAAGTCAATGCTCTTTTTCTTTTCCTCCTTTTTTCCCCTTACCCCACACTTCTCCCTCCTTGCCCTTTTTTCCTTTATCTTCATTTTCATCTGTATTTTATATTTTGAACAAAAATGTAATAAAAAAGAAACTTAAGTGACATTCTTCAAATATTAACAGATATTTATCTTTTTCATCTTGGAAACAGATGACTGAATCTGCACAACATACTTCTTAATCTTGTTTTTTTCTACAACAGGGAAGAAGGGAGAGGAAGTACGAGTGGGCAGGAAATGGGATCATCAGCAATGAGGGATTGTGATTCTCTTCAGGCATACAAAACACTTTACAGTAGTTTCAGACCTTCTAAAGAAATCAAGAATCCCAAAAACCTGATAGGCCCAAAAAGATGTTTTCTTTATTAAATGGTTTCCCCCCGTTTCACAGTTCAGAGGGTAAGAGATTTGATATTAGAAAACGAAAGAAAAGTGAGAACTTGGGCTTTTAAGAGCCATCATGAATAATGTGGATTTTCCCCTATGGGAAATCTCCAAATGTTTGCAGATCTGGAGGCTGAAACATCTGGAGAACACCAGGCTGGAGAAGAGATTTCACCTTGCTTTTTTTTCTTTTCTTTTCTCAGATCCAGTTTTGCAGAATGATAACCATGCACAATACATTTATGTATTCTTTAAATCATTTCTACGGCCATCTGCCTTACAAAATGCACACCCATATTCTTAAAAAGTGACAGAATTCAAATTATCTCAGATATATCCTAACTGTATAAAATATTGGTGACCCACTCAACAACCACGACTTACAACCATAATTCTGAGTTCAATTACAGTCATAAATTGAGGACTACTTGTACACTTCTGAGGCTACAGTTGCCTATATTGAGAAATTCTCCTTCAATGGACATTATTCCAAACCCTCACTGCCCCTATGTTGTCTATTACCCTCACGAACCTGACACTCACCTCTATTAGGACAGAGATTGTACGTCAGATACTGCATGCCCTAAATACAGCACAATCAATGCCCATTCTGCACTTTCTTCCAATCACAAAATCTATGCTTTGCAGAACACAGAACTGTTGATTCATCACCTTCTCTTTGTTTCCCACCACCACTTCTTCCTCTTTACCTCAAAGTCATCCTTTTTACAGATACTGACCTTGCTTGCCGGCTGATTCCCATTTTGCACCGGGACAGGGAAAGACGGAGTAACCAGAGGCAGCTGGGTGGCTGAGGTGGTCCTGACTGTCACCTGGGAGGCTGCCATAGGCACCAAGACTTTGCCTTGCACCTGTAGCCCTGTGGGGGGCATCACCTGCCCAGATACAAGGTGGGCTGAATTGCTGGGAGATGGAGCCTGTACTGGGGACACTGACTGAACTGTGGGAAGGGGAGAGAGAGAAAGTAGAGAAGGGTCAGATGAGGTTGGGAATGGCACAGCATCTGTGACAACTGGTATTGCGAGCTGAATGCTAGGAGCACTTGCACATTTAGAGTGGGGTCTCCCTATTTAATTTCTTTGCTCCCCGCTGTGTTTTTGCCTCTTTAAAGAACTGTCCCAATAAATAAACATCTAATATTTGGTTACCATTATGGGGCAGATAGACACAGGTATAAAATTTCCTAGAGACACATGCTTTTTTCATTATCTTCTAAGTATGAAAGCTATGATTCAGGAATGGTGATGATGAAATAATTATACCAATTTCTCAGAAGCATATTTATATATTTTACTGTTCTTTTTAACCCACTCCAATTTGCACACTCTGGGCAGGATACAACAGTGTAGAGATGTGAAGCAAGTTAAGAAAAAAAAAGACATTTAAAAACAATACATGACAAATAATATTCCCAAGATGGGCAGCACAAAACAAAGAACTTAAAGTTTGGCAGAACAAAGTTATTCCACAGCCTTTCATCGTTCAAAGCACTAATATTGTGCTTGGAAGTAAATCTGTGAGCAATCTTCGTGGAGGCTCCCTGAAGTCAAAGAAACCTCACTGGCCCATGAGCCACCAGATACATAATTGCAGCTGAAATTATGATGAGGCTTCAACTGTATCTTCAGATTTGCTAATGTTATTCAACTGGGTACCCCAAATGGACTCACTTAAGAGAATGCATCCAAAATCCAGGACATGGCTCCTATGACAAAACTGTGTTTCAGTGCTGCTGCCTGAACATTCAGTAGACCAGTCCCACCCAAACCTTCCAGAGGCCATGGCGGTAGACCAGCCCCACCATCAGCTGTCAAGCGGGCACAAAATTGGAAGTTGCTCCTGCTCCCATTGCTTTTTTGCCCTTGATCATTCTGTTTCTCAGGAAGAAGTAGCTCTAAAACAATGACCCAACAGGTCATAGGTTGTCTAATCTCGAAAAAAAATTGCCCAAGCTTCAGTTCTATGAATAGATCAAGAGTATTGTCTAAAGAAGCTTACCTTTGGGTGCTGAGGACATGACGGTAACGCTGTTGCTGTTGCTTCCTGGTGCAGGCTGGATGATGGGGATGGCTTGGGGGGCAGTGATCACTTTTCCATTGGGGGGAGGCAGAGTGAAATGAATGCTGGCAGCTGCAGGAGTGCCTGCTGCTGCTGCTGGAATCTTCCCCCCTGCTACCTGCAGCTGCTGAGGCAAGGTAGGCAGGATGTACTGAACCTGAGTGATGCTACCGGGCTTTCCTGCTGCCCCTGAAAAAATACCTTGTGGCTGCAGGATGCTGAGGGGCACTGGCCCATTCTGTCCAGGGGGATTCTGGGTGATGAACTGGACAGAAGGTTGCTGAGCAATGGCTCCAGGTGGCAAAACAGTCACTGGGACGCCAGTTCCTCCAGCACCGCTGGCTTGGCTATAACCTTGAGTTCCCACCAGGAGATTGGTCACAACACTTCCTTGGGTTGGGGGGCACTTCCCCACCGCAGCCAAGCCTTGGCCAAGAAGTGGTCCAGCTACTAAGTGAGGAGAAGTGGCTTGGATCCCAGCCACGGGAGAGCTCTGTGGAGTCTTTTTATCAGCGTAAAGGAGGCCAAGTCGGCTTACGGAAATTCCTTCTGGTTTTGCATTCCCGTCTGAAGGTGGGGGACTGAGCAGTGGCAGCGCATCCCCTGATCCATGCAGAAAAGGTTTGCTGGCAATAGGTACAGGAGTGCTACTAACTGGCTTGACCACGTTGGTTACCACAGTGGATGCTGTCCGAACCAAGCTGGGTGACCCACTGTAACCAATGACCCCCATGTTTGGTGTGCTCATAGATGGGGCTGTCACCAGTACAGTGCCAGTGGATAAACGGGTTGAATCTGGAAGTACCACAGTTTGCACTATGCCGCTGGGTGGAGAGATGACAGAGTGGGCAGGGACAGAGAGGGGAGCTGCTCCAGACTCTGCAGGCACATGAGAATTGCCTGCACTGTCTGCTCTCTTCCGCCTGTAGGGGACAGCCACAGAGTCAAAACGAGCCTCCAACCGCTTGGTTGGGGTGTTGTGGGGACGGAGACCTCCATGTGAGTCTTGAGCT
>JANHZU010005476.1:35842-47560 GCA_032468055.1 Acrochordus granulatus | reverse complement strand
AACCACAATTGGGACCAGAATTTTTGTTGCTAAGCAAGGTGATTAAGTGAGTTGTGCCCAATTTTACCATCTTTTTTGCCATAGTTGTTGAATCACTACAGTCGTTAAGTGAATGCAGCTTCCCCCATTGATTTGCTAGGAAGGTCGCAAATGGTAATCATGTGACCCCAGGACACTGCAACTGTCATAAATGCATACTGGTTGTCAAATGCCTGAATGTTGATCTTGTGACTCTGGGGATGCTGCAACAGTCATAAGTATGAGAATGAGTTGCAAGTCACTTTTTTCAGTGGTGTTTTACCTCCGCACGGTTGCTAAACTAATGGTTGCAAAGTCAAGGACTATTTGTAACTGAGATTGTCATACATAGTACAGAACTCCAACTGGGGACACAAAATCAGGGTATCCAGAGAAACTACCCCTGAGCTTTACCTGAGTTGCATCACAAAAGGGACATGTGAGGATCCTTATGAGAAATATACACAGGCAGAAATGTATGCACATTCCCAGCAAGACATCACATTCAGCAAATCCATCTTTGCTATGGATGCTAAGGGAGAATATACAAGCAAATCCATTCTACGTGAGGATGAGGAAATGTGAGCTGGTACCTTTGAAGTGGCTTTCCAAAATCAAACACTTCCATTGCCTTAAGTTATATGCACCAATATTCAATGCACCCCCCCAAATCTGGATCAGATCCCTCCCATTGATGATAAAAATAGAGATGGTGCTCCAAGCAGCAGGGAGACGGTAGTCTTGGTTACCAGTTGCTGAGAGATTGCAACCTGCATATGTGATGCTGAAGGGGGAACTGGAGCCCAACCTCAGGAATCAGAGAAACACATGCCTCACAGTTCTTTAACCTGCAAGCTTCTCTCTAGCTGTATGTTATTTTTCCTGAGCACATCACAGATGCCCTCCCCATACACAGATACACACACAGACACACCACAGCATGTATAGCCTGTATGTCCTTGGAGCAGTATTTTTCTTCAACCTTGGCAGCTCGAAGATGTGTGGATTTCAACACCTAGAATTCCCCCAGCCAGCATGTTAGGTGAATCGCGAAGTCTTTAAGCAAATCCAGCTTCTCCCATTACCTTTGCTTGTCGGAAGCCAGCTGTAAGGTCACAAATGGTGATTACACGACCTCAGGATGCTGCAACTGTTATAAATACATGACAGTTGCCAAGCATCCAAATTTTGAATACATGACTGTGGGGAAGCTACAACAGTCATAAATGCAAGGACTTGTTGTAAGTCACTTTTTTCAGTGCCTTTGTAACTTTGAACAGTAGTTCAACAAATAGTTATAAGTCGAGGACTACCTGTCTCCCTAACTGTTGTTCTACCACATCAAAGGTACTAAGGTCCAGAGGTTGGTTATCGTTTATGTACATTGACATTGTAAAACTGCTCTCTCTGTTTCAACCCCTCGCAGCTGACAAACAGGTTTTGTTTTGTTTTTACTCTAAACTAGGAATGGGAGATAGTTGTAAGCCACGGAGCAGCACTGAATGTGAAGAGGAGAAGCAAAAGGTAAGTTCTACTATCCTCCAGAAATGGCCATATAAACAGTGCTTCATGACCTCATTGCACCATTCCTGGAATAGTCACATGCCCTATATGATGCTCCCCTGGGTTGCACTCAGATGCAGCAATCCACATACGCTGATTTAAAAAAAGGCAATACCAGA
Organism: Acrochordus granulatus; assembly: GCA_032468055.1. Lineage (NCBI taxonomy): Eukaryota > Metazoa > Chordata > Lepidosauria > Squamata > Acrochordidae > Acrochordus > Acrochordus granulatus. The sequence continues at coordinate 45,860 of JANHZU010005476.1, read as the reverse complement.
AAGGTATCTTTAATATCCAGCACTTACGGGAAACCATAGTATTATGCTACTGGCAGATTCAAGTGTCATGTTGTTCCCACAGATGCTTGGATAGATAAATGTACTGCAATGAATCCATATGTCATCACATCATGCATTCATCCCCAGGCAGATCGGTGGAAATATACATTCATCTTTCTGTCCTGGTCTTTTAACAGATTATTTCAGTGATACTTTTTTTTTCAAAACAAGGGATCAATGCAGAAAAGGGCAATTTTTTGATCTCCAGGAATCATATGAAACATTTGGGAACCAAGGGGCTGCAACAGATGAGTGCTATGTAACACATGTTGGCACAGCTGGGCTTTTTTGGTTTTCTTCTTTCTGTTTTTTTTTTTAGTCTTTTAAATTTTTAAATTATGGTAAGCTTATTGTTTGAATGCTTACATTATTCATTTATTTCCTGACTCAAGAGGGTGGGAAATTAACACCACTAATTTTTACAGTAGCCGTTGACTGGGAACCCACCAGCAAAGGATATCACAGCCTTTCCTTGCTTGTAACAGGAGGCAGATAAAACACTGGTCATTCTAGAACAGCACTTTATACTGCTGCTTTTCTCCAGTCTGGTTTCCTCCAACATTTTGGAATAAAGCTTAATATAACTTCCAGTAAGCATTGAAGAGTTACAGTCCTGCTTATTGTGTGAGTGTGCATATGCGCACGCGCAACTGCACACACCTTCAAGTCTGTGTTGACTCTTGGCAACTGCCTGGACTAGTCCCTGTAGTTTTCTTGGCAAGGTTTTGCAGAAGTGATTTGCAATTGCCTCCTTTCCAGGCTGAGAGGAAAAGATTGGCCCAAGGTCATCCAACTGGTTTTGTGCTTAAGGTGGGACTAGAACCCAGGGTCTCCTGGTATCTTGTCTGGTGCCTTAACACTACACCAAACTGATAAAGCTGTATCTGTGAGCACTGTATAGTTCCAACATCTCTGTGCTGGATAAGACACAACAAAGAATTGGCCAGCCTGGAAGAAATTCTAGGAGATCCACTACCTTTTACTTTATAAATGCTTTTCTGCCCAAAGACAGTTCCTTTTTACCACTGGCAAATTGTCTGGAGGTTGAGTCATAGCAACTGGACTTCTTTTCTTTTGGGTTTGAGACAATTCTATTTGGATAACTGAGAATCTTCATCAACATACCACTGGCAAATTACTATTTACAGGCCTTCAGTATCAACCTATAACAAATATCCAATAAAATGGGTTTTTCTGGCTCATGATGGCTCTCTTCATTTTGCTGCTTAACTGAAACTATGAAAATTGCTATGAGGGCCCCCAGAATGTCCTCACACCCGCCAGGTGTTCTCCTTCAAGCATAAATGTAGACATAAGCAACTCAGCCTGGAAAAATAACAAACCATCCAAAGATATTGGTTTCCCACATCTCGTCTCCTAGATCCACAAATCTTGGGACTGGAATTGGGAAAATTTTGCATCTGTTATATTTGAAAGGAAGATAACTCCTCTTTGGTCCCGCTTTCCATCTTGATCTAAAAACTAAAAGTGAAATTCAGGTTCAGCTTTGGATACCCTGCACACACTAATACTACACTTCTCAAAGGGATTTATGGTATTGAGGAATTTGGATATCAGATGTTCCAACTCAAGGGTATCCCTGATAGAAGAATTAAACTAAGGTTTAAATCTCTCTCACTAAAAGGCAACATTTAGTGCCCATCATGTTAAAATACACCAACTTAGAGGCTGGATGTTATTAAACCATGACCAAAATTCAGGAAAGACAGGCCTATCAATGAGTGTTCTGCATAAGAGATATATAGAATTTCCACTTGGTAGAGCAATAGAGAGATGACTTCACACTCAGCTTCTTAGAACCATCTGGAAATCATTGTCAGATGCAAGATGATGGATTACAGAGACTTTTCACCAGGAGGACTCTCAAGAGAATGGAATTTGGCTCCTTAAAATCATTTACCTTTCATGGATATATCTTATTCTTTTCTCTACATGTTTTTTTCCTTTTTCCATTGGATAGAGGAAGAAAAAGTAAAGAACAACCCCCCTACGAATAATCCTAATATTACAACTTCTTCTGGGTATAGCCACCATAGTGTACCCCACAGACTCTCAGGTTTTTGAAGAGAAATCCCATTTTCCCCCAGCTTTTACAGTTGTTAATGCACTCATCCTCACAATCACCTTTATGGAGGATGCAAGTGTTACTGATAGTTTACAAAAAAAGAAAAACAAAAAGATTGCCCAAAGCTGTGTATGGAGATTTGAGTACATTTTACAAATAGGATCAAATTCACTAAAGAATTCAATGAGCAAGACCAGCTCTTATACAAAAAGCAGACTTAAAAAAAAAGATTAATAGCTTGCTGAGGCTGATAGAGAAGGAATGCAGAGCTGCAATGTTATTTTAGTTACAGAAAAGAGGGTTCCCTCCTTGAGCAGTCTGCTGGTTGTGCAAAGAATCAGCACAGCATTACATGCCACTTACACCATCCCACTCATTTGCCAGCATGTATTCCTGGTCACCTATGATTACCAAGTAAGATTCAGCTTGTACAAGCTTTTTCAACAAGCCTTATACCAAGAAAAAAGCTGTTGTCAGAATTGCTCAGAATACTGGAACTAGAATCTGAAAACTCAAACAGACATTTGCACTGGGACTCCTCCAAGCTCCCAACCTTGCCCCTGAGCCACTCTGTGGTTTGGGGTTTAACACTGTGTATGCAATTTTGGGCCTGGAGGGATGGAAAAAGTGAAACAGAGAGGGGTAAAAGCTACACAAGGCAAAACCAAACAGAATAATCCACAAAGCTTACCTGTGCCAGGTCGTCCCATGATGATTTCCTTTTTGGGAGCAGGGTGGCTGGTATACTCTCCAGGGACAAGGACAGGCAGAAGGGCAGCTGGGGAAGGGTGGAAGGCCACAGGCTGAAAGGGGGAGGATACGCTGAAAACGGGTGGGGCTTGTTCAGGAGCAGAGACCACGCTAGGCTGGCTGGAAGGCAGAGTTCGGCCCACGTTAATGGGCACTGGCATTTGCAACTGCCCTTTGCCCGACAAGTGTTCCTTGGAGCCAGCTTTTCCCATCCTTGGACTGCCCCCTCGTCCCTCCAGTGGCTTCTCTGTGAACTTGGAGGGCAACGGCACATCTGGGTTGCGTACAATCACCGGGGAGTCCCTCTGCACAGCAGGGACTCTCCTCACTGTGGGGCTTGGATCGGAGGTCAGTCCAGCTGGGGGGGGTACCAGCAAGAGCGGAGAGGCCTGTTGAGAGCGCGAGGAAAAGGGCCCAGCTCCTGCAGGCGACACAGCCCGGAAGCCAGCAGGGGTGGAAGGGGTCGGGGTGTGGGAAATGGATTCCACTCCTGAGTCAAGACTGTCGTTCTTGTGGAACTCAGCCGCTGAGCTGGTGCTACTGTGGTGCGACTCAGCTTTTCGTTTACTGGGACTCATTGGCACCGTGAAGGTAAGGTTAGTCTGAAAGCTGATGCCTGAATGATGGCGCTCCCGGGAGGTAGCATGGTGCAACATTTCAGGGCTCAGCACAGCACCCCCGACCCCCTTTGGGGTGCTGGCACTCACATGGCGGCTGCGAGCGGCAGCCCGCTGGATTACAGGTGAAGCATTAATAGGGCTGAAATTGGCTGGACGGAAGCCAAAGAGAGGGGAGGGGGAAGGAGAGGGGGCAGGTGAGAAGGGGGACTGGTTGGAGACTGGCGAGAAGGAGGGGGTGCCTGAACGGGAGCTGCCCAGGGACACCAGCATGACAGCAGCTTCACACTCGTCGAATTCAAAGCGCGACAAATCGGCAGGGGCCAGCAGACGAGGTCGTGAATCTCCTCGGGCGCTACTGGCCTCACTGTCCCGTGAAGTCTCGTCCCAGTCAAACTCAGCACTGCCCTCCCGCAAACCACTGGCTCGGCCTTCTGAGAGGCTTTCCATTTCCTTGGTGCGCATGGAGAGGTGACGTGAGCAATAACCCCGCCGTTGAGACTCCTTCATGCAGCTGTCCCGTGAGCAGAGTCGCCGCCACTGCTTCCCATTAAACTTCTTGCGGATGCCATTGGGAGTGCACACCACATCTCCTTTCTTGTACTTCTGCTGGGCGGCAGTGAGAGGTGTACGAGAGCGAGAGGATCCTGGTGTGCTGCACTTGTCCACGGACATCACACTACTGCTACGACTTCCACTTGCTTCTGGACTCAGCAAAGGCGATCGCTGCTCAGGAAGGCGAGGGAAGGCTGGTGACTTTGGGGGGGAGAGGATCTGAGGTGGCACCACGATAGACTTCTCCTCTACCCGCACCCCAGCACTGATCTTGGATACTTCAGCATCCTCAGGCTGCTTGGGTTCAGGGCATGTAAGGGCCAGAGCAACCTCCTCTGGCTCTCGCAACAGAGATGTTGTTTCAGGTGGCTTGCTATCTTCAGAAGGATTGTCACGATGCCATGGGGAGCGCAGAAGGCGCAGGGCAGAGCGGGGCACCCAGGCAGAGTCTTTACAGGCAGCACCAGCTTCCCCAGGGAGAACCACAGGACGGGCAAATCGCACTTTGTAGGAAGCAGGCTTGGCACTGATTTCCACCACGGTGCCTTCCTGGTAAGCCGTCTCCTCGGAGTCCACACAAGCACAGACCAGGGTGCCCACAGTCAAAGCTCCAGGTGGAGGAGTAGCATCCAGCACAACAACCACAGCACTAGACCCCAGTGCCCCTTCATAATATGCCATGACATGGTCCCCCACAAACTGCACCCCCAAGTCTTGCCCTCGTCTGACCTGCTTCACAATGGCTGGCTGGAAGAGTCCTTCACGCTGAGCTAGTACCCGCTGGGAGCGCAGCTGGCGCAGGTCATATTCCCTGGGGGGCATCACCCACATGTTCCCGACCCCCTTGTCATTCTCGTCTGCAGAGTGCTCACTGGCTGTATCCGTGCTGGAAGAAGGACAGCGCCGAGGAGGTTCATCCTCCAAGGCAGTAGCTATGTTCTCACTGCCATTTGAAACTTCACCCCCAGTGTACTTCCGGCATGGCGCCCGTGACTTAAAAGTAGCCGTCTTACGGTTCAAGGAGGCTTCTGTCCCGCAGGCCTCGGCCTCTGCCTGCGCTTCACCTTCGGGCAGTTTGTAGGGGTCATTTTGAGCTCCTGCCAAGTTCCGCAGGCTAGGATCCATCTGCACTTGCATGCGCCGGGCACCCAGAAATGCTGGGGGCTGGTCAGGAGCCTCTTCCTCTGTTCCCTCTTCAAGCGTAAGCCCCTCTTCAATGGCGGTCTTGCGCTTTTGGGTTTTGGCCCGGGTGGAGGGTGGAGAGCGGCTGAAGCTGCTGTTACTTGAAGAGGAGGAAGAGGAGGCACTGGCAGCCTTTTTCACTGGTTTCATCTTCCCCCCAGGCTGGGCATAGACTCAGGGAGCTAAGAAGAAAAAGACAAGGAGGAGGTTACAGGAACATTCAGAGTTCTACCCCTCCCCTGTAATCGGATTTCCCCAACCATCAACTTAATCCTCCAAGCTCAAGAACTCAAAAATGTTTTGAAATGTGAACAAAATAATTTTCCTGCTTCAGCCATAAATTACCCTTACACAACATGTTCTTTCTTGGCTGTTCCTCGCTCCTAAGAACCCAATGCCCCTTTGCTTTGTGTCTGTGCTTCCCTTCCCATTATTCTCAACCAATTCCCTATCTTGAATTTTGTTATGCCAAACAATAAGAAGGCATCAATTCCAGGCTGGGATTATTCAGAAATAAAAAGCTTGCAGAGTTTTAACAAGCTGTACATATACATACAAAAAAAGTATTATGAAAGAATATCTGCATGTTGGCCAAGATATTTTTAAAAATGTAAATATAAACATATCCTAAATGAAGAGGGTTGTAGTCTAGATATTTACTCATGCTGGAACAAACAATTAATTTAAAATAAATCTGGGATTTGTGTCCTGAATAACAAAAGCACAAGTTTTCAAGTGATACATAATAAGGTGTCAAATTATAATGAGGTTCTTGGTTTTATTCAATATCAAGAGCACTTTTAACATTAGATTCCAATTTAATGTCCATGTGAGCATAGGAAGGAAGAGATTATAACTTCACTTGATATGTTCAAAATAGCCCATAATGTGAATTTAGCTTAGTATCTGCCTGAACCCAGCCTTTCTTGTCACACACTATGATTTATAGGTTAGCATGACATATGAACCCAATCATTATAGCTTATTGAACCATAAGTAAAAAAAATGGCTTAGTGTGAAAGTAAAGCCAGACTTTATCAGCATTTTGAATCATGCCAAAAGATCTGAGATATAAGATTGTGTATCTGGGTAGGAATAAATGTTATCCAAATACTGGTGATTCTGCTGAAGGACACCCTTGGACTTCAATGAAGTCCCCGTGAATTGCTGTTCCCCATATTAAGTAGATCAAAACAAGCCATTTTCTTCATACTTAATAAAGCTCATGCACTCCATGTTCTCTCATTCATTCACTACCAACCTTGGCCCAACTGAGAAGATTCTAAATTTTATAGGATTAATCTTGAGCAGCACTGGGAGAACTTAACTGATTTCTTATACTGAATTATGGTGGGAAAGTAGAAATAAAATTGTTTGGAAGCCTTCCAAAGAGTCCTCCTTAATTCTTATCTCCCTTGCTGCCCAGAGAGAGAAGGAGAGTGCAAAGGAATGCAGAATGGTTGCAACGCATCCACTAACTTAGTCAAGTGGGGACTGAGGTCAAATTTCCATTATTTTTTATGTGTATCTCACCTTTATTATTCTCCCACCCTACCAAAAGAATCTTCCTCGAAAAAAAAAGGATTTATTCTAAAAAAAGTAAAGGTTTCTATTCTTAATGTTATCATATTAAACTTCCTCCTTCCAGCTTCCAAACACCAGCTGTGTCAAGAGAAATGATCACAGATGTTATACCAGTGCCCTCCCCAAGTTCAAATCAGTTCCACATGTTAGCCTTCTTGCCCCTTTCTTTAGATGCCTGCCCTTATCCTTGACTTTATTTAATTCACAGGATTCTGTGTATGCTTAGAGGCATTCTTTCTCCATGACACCACATCTTCTTGGCATCTACTTCAGATTCCTGAAGCTCAGACTGGAGGAGGCTTGCAAACAGTTCAGCCCCGATGTTCCTCATTACAGCCCTCCCCCCGACTCCCCCAGCCCCAAATTGCATTCCCAAGGGATGGGAAATTTCTGAAAGGGATTTTCCAGAATTACGTCTTACCCTTGCTCCCATATTAGATTGTGCCATCTTTTCTCCTCCCTTCCATCCCTTATTTTTAAAAAGCCAACCTTCAACCCCTCCTCCAGCAGGTGACCTTGCTCATCTCCCCCCCAATGCCTTCCAAAAGCTGCGATCCTTCTCTTGGATCTTTTGGGTCCCCCCTCTCTGCACTTCAAGAAGACCCTCCCATATTATGCAACTCCTCTACTTACCAGCCTCTCCGTCCCACTCCTTCTACAGGCAAGCACCGGCCAAGCTTTCCTGTCAATCTCTCTATCCCATAATAACTGGTATTGGGTCTCAGCTTGGAACCTTGCCTCCTCTCTGCCATCCCATAATCAACATGCCTGCGCTCGCTCGCTCGCTCGCTCTTCCTCGCTTTCTCTCTCGCACACGCACGCACACACACAGACACGCAACCCAGCCCCTGCATTCTGATGGAAGAGAAAAAGGGGCAAAGTTGGTAGCGCTTCCTGCATTCCCTTTTTGCAAAGGGCTATCCCACCTTTGCAGGTTCCCTCTGGGACGAACCACTAAAATTCGGGGGCAAGAGGAAGTGGGGAATGCCCCGGTTCCCAGGCTCTGGCGCCAGAGTTGGTACCTCCCGACATAATCAATAAAGTTGGCTGTGCCATGTACTCCTCCTCCTACTTTGAAGGCTTTTGGGTTGCAGATGTTTCCTTCTGTAGATCGTCCTCTTCCCCCCCGCCCTTATTTGGGGGTATTAAAGTTGGCACCTCCCAGGCCCCTTACCTGAACGATCCCCTTTTTCCAGCGTGTTTAGTAAAGCCGAAGTCTTTACCCAGGAAATCTTGGAATAGTTCAACTCCCCCCTTTTCCCCCCGATGGTCCAGCCCGAGCCCCTCTCGGCCCCTCCGAGCCCCTTTTACTCCAACAGACAAAATGGTGAATGAATCTGGACCAGCTGGAACAACCGTCCAATTAGCACCCACAACTCTGTGATAGATTTTCGTAGCAGCCAATGTCTCCTCATCGCAGGTTTCACCTTCCCCACCTCCCAAGACAGGCAGTAAGCGCCACCTATCAGCGCTCAAGGGGGAGGGCGATACCGTTCAAAGGACTCCTGCCCCTACCTTGAGAGGAACACTTACAGTAACCTGTGAGCAGGCGAATTAAGAAAGGAGAGGAAGAACCTCAACATACAGTAGCCAATAGGAATGAAGAGGTGGAGCCATAATACAGACTTGTTTACCTGGCGCAAAGTGAACAGGAAGAAGGAGCCTACTCTAGGCCTCATGGGACATGTAGTCTCTCCAGGACTCTCGTCTTCAGCTGATTAAGCAGTTCTGCTCTCCCAGAAAAACTTTAATTCCCAGAAGGTACCGCGGAACCAGGCTGAGCGAAGGAGGGAAAGCATTACTTTGTGGGACTTGTAGTTCTGCACATTATCCTTCCTATCGGGAATGAAACGACTGTGGAAGGAAAAGACACGAGTTCCCATCTTGCACCGGGGCAAAGCCGTCCCGTATTCGAAATGCTGGGCGCGCAAAGCCTCATGGCCATAGTAGTCACGGATCCGATAAAGTGTTACAGAAGAAACCGGGAAGTTCTCCAAGACGGACGCACAACTCCCCAGATGCCGCGCGCAACCAATTCTCAGAAAGGTGGGGATGGTGGATATTTTATGCGAGCGAAAATCTTCAGCACCAGAGCTTGATATAAGAAAAGTTGAAGAACGCGACAGCGAAAAGACTAGGATACCCATCATGCTTTGAGGAAATAGAGCCTCCGAACAAGCCCAGACCCGACGCGGGGGTTCTATGGGGATTGTAGTCCGCAGCGGCGACTCTCCCTTCGGATATCCTGGTGAGTTCCCCATGGAAAAACTACTACTCCCATCAGGCTCTGCGGGTTACTTCGAGTCCGTCCCCTCCCCCCCTGCAGGACTGCAAAGTACAACTCCTGAGGTGAGGGAAGGTAGACTTCATTCCCATCAGAAACCCCCTCACTGGAGGGCTCATTTGAATGCAATTTGCATATCATTAGCATATTCATCAACTTACCGGTGGTCCGCTCCTGGCCTATCTTGTCCCGGCCAGGCCTCTCGCGCTTCCCCTCAGCAACAGAAGAGCCACCGCCGACAACGCCGCGACCAATCAGCGCTCGGACCGGGATCCCTTTCCCACGTGGGGATGGAGAGGCGGGGCCAACAGCAGCCAATCCTTCCCTGGGGCGGCCGAGGAATGAGGTCATCATGGTATAGTTTTATTGGTCGCTGCCGCTAGGTGAGTAGCCAATCCGAAAACGCTTTTAGCGGGACAAGAATGGGCGAGAAGTCGGGAGTTGAGTGTATTTGGCAACGTGGAAATGCGGCTGTTCTTCGGAGCCGGGGCTCCCTCGCTTGCTCGCGCGTGTACGTGCAGGCCGTCTTCCGCTCCCTCTGTTTTTTTTCTTTCCTTATCGCGAGGAGGCGCCTCCTCTTCCAGCAGCATAAAGTTAACACACTCAGTGGTCCTTTAGTCCGGAGTTGTGCGTGATTCCTCGAGGCATTCGGGGCAAAACACTTGACCGAAAGCGGTGTGGGCAAGCCCTGCCCTGCCCTGCCCTGCCCTGCCCTGCCCAAACGGGAGGAAGTGCACGTGGGGCTTCGGAAGACAACGCAGGTCCCACGAGCGTTGCAGGAAGAAAGGGAAAGCTGAGCTCTTGTGTCAGGAAACGTTTGGGCTGTGTCACTGCAGTGTTTCCCGACCTTGGCCACTTGAAGATGTGTGGACTTCAGCACCCAGAACTCTGGCCAAGGTC
>JANHZU010005475.1:29086-53251 GCA_032468055.1 Acrochordus granulatus | reverse complement strand
CCCTCCCCCTCCTCTCCTCCCTTTCATCTCCCTCGCGCCAGCCGGGACTCTTCGCAAAGCGTAGGGAGACTGGCCCTCCGTCTTCCCTGTCGCTCACTCACTCACTCTCCCTGACACACACACACACACACACCCTCCCAGCACCATCCAGCCCCTCCCCCTCCTGCCCATCTCTTCTCCCCTCATAGCATGGAGGCAGGTTAAGATGAGAAACATTTCCACACCGCCCAGGAAAGACCCCCAGAAAGTCGTTGCCAAGGGAAAAGCAAAGAGGCCTTTGCCTCGAGCGGCGGCAGCAGATCCTCCAAGCCAGCAAGGGACGCCGGACAGCAGCCGGCCTAGCGGCAGCCGAGGCCAAGATCTGCCTCGAAGCAGATCCGTAAGTGCTGGTTAGTTTGCTCCATTTCTGCTTTATATCGTGTGTTAATCATGGTTACTTTTTCAGATGTTAGGGACAATCATTTCCACATAAAATTCTGTTGAAAGCTTATTTTTTTGTGAATATTTTGGGGGGCATGGAACAGATCATCCGACTTTCCTTTGCTTCCTGTGGGAAAGCTCACTTCAGTTTAAGAGTGATTCGGACTAAGAGCCGGGCTCGCAATCCGAGGTTCCACTGAACCTTCCAACAGATCTTCTCAATTTCAAAATCAGATTTCAATCTAATGATTATTGCCTGCTGCAAGAGAGGACCTTTCCCTCCCAAAAGGCTTTCCTTGATGAGATCAGAACATGAATATCTTTTCCAGGTTGGTCTTTTCTGTTTCTGCAGAGAACGCCAGAATCCAGACTCTCTGAAAAACAGCAAAGCCCTAAGTTCTGTCACTCCTGATTTAGTGCCAGTTTTATTTAGCCAGGAACTATTTGCTAGAAGGGAGTGGGGTTTGCTCTCTTTTTATAAACTAGTGACTTGCCTTGTCAGTATTGATGGGAATGTTTTTGGTGGTTCCTTGATTAGGTTGTTGTTCTCTGTTAGCTTGTTTGTTTCATTATCAACAGGCACATAGTGATAAACAACATCTACATAGCATTTAAAAAGAGACAATCAACATCCAGATAAACAGGGATTAAAACCAAGTTCAACACTAGTCCAAAAATTAGGAAGTAAACACCACCTCAATCAAGGAACTACCAACTCAAACAAACTAACAGTAAACAGCCTTATCAAGGAACCACCAAGAACATTCCCCCAACACTGACAAGGGAAAGCCATCAGTATATAAAGAGAGCAAACCTCATTCCCTTCTAGCACTGATCATTCATTACTAGTCTGGTAATGAAACATCTGCAAGGAAACAACCAAGCTCAGAGAGCACACCAAGGATCCCCCAGTTCAACCTTGAGCTACAAATATTCACTTCTGTAAGAAAGGAATGGCCAACCACGCCCAAAATCTTGCCAAGAAAACTGCGGGGGCTTGTTTCACCCTGCCCAGTTCTTATGTATGGTGACGGCCTCCAAGAGATCAAGCAGGATGTCCTCACAGCAAAGGAGTAAACCCCCTAAACAGGCTTCCTGCAAACAGCATCTGAGAAGTACCTTTGTCAGAGGAAGCAGCAGGGCACGCAAAGCATGCTGCGGGTGTCAGCGTAAATAATAGAATCTGCTCCCAGCCCCAACCTGTGGAGTCAAAAAGTCAACAGACTGAAACCCAGAAGATTGTGGGCAGCTCGTAAAGCAAGTCAGATGGAGGGGCAAAGCTGAGAGTCATTTGTTATGCAGTTTCAAAGGGGTGACTGAGAGATTCCGGGCCTGTGGAGGACAGAAACAGACGGAGCGATGAAGACCTTGGGACAAAGATGCGAACTCAGATCCTCAGAGGCAAATAGTGAAGCAACAGGGGGTTCCGAGGGGGGTTGCACGCATTCCACTATTCCCCAAGTCAGGCTGTTCTAATAGTTCCCCTTGCAACTGGAGAAAATCAACATAAAAAAGGATCATGTCTTTTTAAAAAAGCAAACTAAAATATCTAACAATTAAACAGGATCCTCTCCATAAAACAGAAGTGCTGTTCACTGAGTGGTGTCAACATAACCGAGGGCTTCCTGCCTCAGCTGCCGGATCTCAAGAGACTGGCAGCTGTACATGGCACACCTTCGGCTGCTCCTTGCCCATCTTCATGCTCTGCTTTGGGAGGGCGGTCCCTGCCCCAGACCCCTGCCCCAGACTTAGGCAAAATCAAATGTTTATTTCCTTGGTGCATCTGTACGTGGGTTCCAAGGGTCAGAGGCAAGGAGTCCTGCCCCCAAACTGTTTCTCCCTTACATTGCTTTGGAATGCCTGGGAGAGGGCAGCCCCTGCCATTTGGCGTCAGCTCAGGGGCTGCACTAAGAGGGGCTGCTGATGCCCCGGGAAATGCTTCCAATGCAAGAGCAAGTGGACTCAGCGGGGGGTGGGGGGGCTTTTGTAGAGTAGGCAATGCTTTCCCTGCTGCTACAGCAATTTAGCAGCAAACCGGCTTTTAATTATGTCCTGCATCTCAGTTAATGGTTTAAAAACAAGTTATATCCCCCAAATATCTCAAGCATTATGGCAATCCAAGGAATGTGTTCTTATAGATGGATTGACCGCATGCATAAACTGTCTTTTTTCTGGAACTGCAGTAAATGAGATTTCCCCTTATTTTATCCTCAAAACAACTCTCTGAGATAGGAGTGTCAAAGAGAGTGACTGGCTCAAGCCAGCTACCAAACTCAATGGCTGAACAGGAACTTGAACCCAGGATTCCCTAGTCCTAATCCAACCTCTGAATGACCACAGCATTTAGCTATTACAAACTACTCCTTGTACTTCTAGAGAGGAACTTGATTTGTTTTGTTAAAAAGCCCCAACATTGCACATATGATCTGGATACTTCCAGGAGTTTCAGAAGCAGCATGTGAAGCCATTAAACTCCTTCCTTGGAAGAGTTACTTATTTATGAATTTATAAATAAATGTATATGCTACCATCTTGCTACTGAGTGAGTCTGGGTGGCTAGAAATTCTGAAGACTAGAATTAACTGCCATGTTACCCATCAGACTTTGCAATGTCTGCTGACACTCCTAAGGGTCAGGTGCTTATCCACAATTTGTAATCATGATTTGTTGTAGGTTAGCTGATTTTAAGCACATTAAGCAGCTTCTGCTTCTTTCTTAGCCACCCTGATTTTTATTTCAGGCACGTCTTCCAGGTCTCATGCCACAAAAGGAGAAAACAAATCTTATCCAGACAAAGGAGAGATCAGAGATCAATAATGACCTCACGGTGCCATCCAATTTTATTATGACAGTTGGCAGCAGAAATGTGGAATACTCCTCGCTGGCTGTTCTCTTATCTTGAGAAAGCACCCACCCCCTTGCAAACGAGGGAGTGGCCGCTGTTCCCTGTTGCATGCCCACACCCACAGACATCAAGAGCTGCAAAACGACCAAGGGACCAAAGGCACAACATCGCTCCAAGATACCTCTTGCATTTCCAAGTCTGGCCTGGCAGAAGAAACTGGAGCAAGGAAGCGCATTCCTTCCCCACACTCATTTACTCTTTCTCATACACACAGGCTGCATCATCATGCTAAGCCAGACCAGTGGTTTAAGGTGCGTGTTCCCAACCATTCTAAAGAAACACTGAACAAACCACTTGTTTTGACCAAGGTGATGTATGGACTCAGCTGGTGAAAAGCTGCAGCTGTGCACTTTCCTGGGCCTGCTGCTTAAAGGCAGAGGAACCCTTCTTATTTTGGAGAACTCTGAAGATTTCTCAGCCATGGCGAATTTGGAGATTCTTCAGCCACTTCAGGCTGAAGAGGAGGTATCCTGTCTGAAGAGCTAACTGCTCATACTTGCTATAGATTTCCATTCAAACCTACAAAAAAGTCTCTGTAGTTGATGGGCTCATCAACTTCTCAACTCTGGTATAAAGGACAGGCACCTCTCCCTTGCCCTTGGATGACCTTCAGCAGGATTTCTTCCTCCCTACATGACAGGGTTAGGGCTCCTTCCAACAACAGATAGCCAGATGTACAGACCCAAGCCTCCGAAGCAGTTCTAAGTCCAACATCATCTTAACCTGCACTTTAGGTTGCCTCCAGCGAAATCATTCTTACCACCACCATCAGATGACATGGCAGCTCTTCCTTCTACTTCCATAGTGTTCCCATGTGTGGTAAGAAAAGTGGGGAGAAGGGGTTCTCAATAGCACTTGAACTCTTTCCATGAACAATGCAAGGCAACTAGGGAAATTTGCGGAAAGCTGTATGGACCACCTGCTCTTAGAGAGCAAGATTCTCCCATGTGTTCCTGTCTGGATTTCAAACATTTGTCCTTGGGAAGAAATGGAGTTGCTCTGCTTTTGCTCGTTATATGGCATAGAGGTATCTGGGAAGCAGATGGGGGCCAGCCCCACTTCTAATTTCTTCCTCACAGAACCCTCAGCAATGAAGCCCAAATTCAGAGACAACAGAAAAAGATTTGAAGGATACAGTGCAAAGGGGAAGCAGACGTGAACAGCTGTTTCACGGTTATTACTGCTCATCAGCGTGCCTTGGCTGTGATCCCTGGGCTTCCGCGTTTCATGGCTGGCGTTACTTAGTTGCTCGGCCATGGGGGTTGGGGTCACCCCTTTGCATCAGTATATTCTTGGCACAGACGATTCATTTGACAATGATGCAAGGGGGCGACCCCAACCCCCGTGGCCGAGTGGCTAAGTAACGCCAGCCATGAAACACTGAACAGCTGTCCACATCTGCTTCCCCTCTGCACCCTATCTTTCTAATTCATTACCTTGCAGTAGCATTAAGCTGGGTCCAAATGAGAGTGACACTTTAGAGTCCAAGCAAGCAAGCAAGCAAGCAAACAGCAGTGAGTCCCCTATGCAAAAAAGATTCTTCACTCTCACCTACAACAGGACGCCATATTGAGAACATATTCTGACCCACTTGCTCCAACTATAAAGATTCCTTCCATGCCAGGTACAGTGTGATTGCAGGAAAAAAATGCGATGTGCCCTGTCACTCTTACTGGCACATTCCCCCGCCTTACTCCTCTCTCCTAAAGGAAGCCAACTTTCCTTTCATGGTTGCAAAACCCAGGTGGAGGGATGTTTCTGACTTACCCACGCAGTCACAAGTTGGGAACTCAGCTTGAGCTCGCTTGGCAGGCGTGTCCAGCAAACTTTTGGTTGGGGTGTCCAAGTATTTCAAGGGAGATTCCAAAAATCCACTGAGAGTTGGCATAAACGGCTCTTTATCCTTGGTCGGAGTTCCTTCCAGAGTTGTTGGGTCTGGGTTTTGGTTTTCATTAGAGTAAAAGCACGTGGTGGAGACCACCGTAATAGCACCAGATGATTCTATTTTTATGTGTTTGGGGGACTGAGCTGCAAAGGGATTTTCCAAAGGCTGACCGGCCCCTGGTAAGACAGAAGTTTTGAGACCCGCATCGGGAGTGCCTTTTAAAGGCTGTGCGCACTCCTGGACTGAAGGCTGCAGAGCAACATCCAAACCATCTGGCAGCTCTGGAGACTGGCTCAGAGAAGAGAGTGGGAGCAGTGGGGAGGGGGACTGGACTGGCAGAGATACCTCATTGAGGAGCAGTGGGGCTGGAAGTTCTGGATTCTGAAAGGTGAAATTTTCACCAAACTCAGTCTCAAATTCTTTGATGAATTCTTCCAGCTTGTCATCCACTGCATTGGGATTCTGGGTGAAGAATGGATGGGCTGTTGAATTGGTTGTCCTGTGGAAGGCGTCCTCATGCCCATCGCTGCAAGCAGAGGAGCATGGGGCAAAGCCCAGCATAGGGCTGCTGCCTAGGGGCACAACTTCACAGGCAGAATTCTCTGGAAAGTAGCACTGGGTCTCCTCCTGGCCAGGATGGCAGGTTTCCTGAGTGTTGGAAGCTGGGCTTCGATTTTCAAGTAGCTTCTGCAATGGAGACTGCTCTGCAGGGCTGGCAGACAATGAAGTGGGAGACGAAAACTTGGTAGGAGTGCAGGAGAGGAGCTGTTCAGGTTGAACCTCTTTGTTTGGGAATTTGAGAATGACAGCCGAGCGGCACCCTTCCAAGCTGATCTGCCTCATGGGCAAGAAGAGGGGCTGAGAATCCTTCTGCTTGGACTTCTTGATCTGGATTTGCTTGCGGAATGATTTCATGGGGCCATTTTTCTCAGACTTCTTCTTCCTCTCCTTGACTGGCTTCTCCAGCTGTTTTGGAGGCAGCTGGGTCTGTCCGTTGGGAGCCCACCAGTTGGGCAGCAGCTCCTGCGTCCCTCCATGAGGTCCATTCTGGTCAAGGAAGAGGCTACGTTTGTGATGAAGATGGTGTTGCAAGGCCTTCTGGGTTTTCTTATGGAAACTGCTCTCCTGCAGGAGATGGGACAACTGTAGGCTGGAAGAGGGGGAGTTGTGGCAGCCAGTGTGGCCATTTTCTTCCTTGTGGATGAGGTGTTCCTGCTTTGGTTTGACCACTCTTGCTTTTCCGGGGATCACCCCTGGCTGCTTGAAGACAGATCTGATGCATCCGTTGGAACTCCCCAGCAACTGCTCCAGCTCCGCCATAGTGTTACTAACCAAGGAGGATGGGGATGTGCTGGCGTGCAGGTCCCACATCCTGGCTTTTGGCTTAGTTTCTTCCCTCTGTCGTTCAGCAAAATTTGCCTTCTGGGGAGTAGAGTTGCACAAAGGAAACAGACCATCAGATTCTAGGTGGCCATTGCTGTGATCAAGGCAACAGGGGGATTCATCCTGAGCACATTTCACTCCCTGCAGCCAAGAGGATGATGCAGATGCCGCTGGAGTTGGGAGCAAATGGTGACTCACATCGGATCTGGAGGTGTGACTCTGGCACATCCCAGCATTAGACACAGATAGCACCATGCTGGGGTTGTGTGCTGAGAGGAGGGGAGACTGCTCCTTGGAGCCAAAGGTCATGGTTTGCATGGGGCTGCCAGGAGAGGGCAGAGCCTGTGTGGCTGGCTCTGGAAGAACAGTGGAGAGTTGTGTAAGGGCTTCAATTGCAATAGCTGTTTGGAGACTAATGTTCTTCTCCTTTGCAATGTTGAGGGCACTTTGGGAAAGAGGGAGGGAGTCCAGGGGGCATAGAGATGCCTGCTCGCCTGCAGCTGGCCTCTGCTTGGCATTAGCACTGCTGTCTAAGGAGGGCTGGTGAACTTGGCTGAGGGGCTGAGCAATGCAACTTTCCTCTTCTCCAATGGCTGATTGGATCTTCTTCTCTAGCCATTCCAAGTAGTCTGGGCACTCAGGGCCATCACAGTTGCAATTGGGTGGTTTCATGCCTTGCTTAGCTAAAGTAAGCGCAGCTTTGAGGGCATTCAGATCCTCAATGCCAGGGCAGCTGTTGGGAGGAGCCATTGCCAAACCCTCCTCCATCTCACCACGACTCATTTCAGCATTAAATTTTTCATACAGCTGCATGCTTAACATGGAAGGGGATGTAAGAGGTGCTAATCCATGAGAAGACATGGCAGCCTCTGCTGCTGCTGAGAAAGCTACTAAGTTTTGAGCATCCTCCAAATTGGCATTGCTGGAAGAGTCTCCCTGACCCAGGGCAGTTGGTGTGCTCTCCCAGGTAATTCCCTGCTCAGCGTGCGGGCTGCCAAGCCACATGCTGGTATCCATTAGCATGGCCCCTCCGCCAGCAACTGCATTCCCTCCGCCATTGGCCAGGCCAGCTGGGAGGACCTCTCTTAACCTTCCTTCTTCAGCATGGCTAAATGGCCCTTTTTCCATGTGGCCTGCTTTGGGTCCATCAACTGAACTGCTGTCCAAACTGGTCTGGAAAAGAAGATAGAGAAAATTAGTTTGAAAATGGCCTTTTCCTTTTAGTGTTTGCAAGAAGAAAAAAAACAGCATCTTAGAAATTACCACATTGAGTGGCATACATTTCTGTGAATTAAGAGTCAGTATATTCCAATAACTTGGTTCCCAAGCTGGTGGTCCAACAACCATTGGTGGTCCACAAATGTACTGAAGGTGCCATTTTTCCCAACAGTCACCATTTCATGAAATCACCACAACTTCCAAGAGCTAATTAAAGATAGGGTTGAAAATACTGGCCTAGAAACCAGGAGACAGTGAGTTCTAGGGCCACCTTAGCCATGAAAGCCAGCTGGTGACTTTGCACACGTCACTTTCTCTTGCCCAACTCACCTTACAGGGCTGTTGATGTGGGAAAAATAGGAGGAGGAAACAGTATTAGGCATGTTTGCCACCTTGAGTTAGTTATAAGGTAATATGGGTGGGATAAAAATCTAACAAAGAGAGAAAGAAAATATACATTTCATACGTGAAAACCATGAGATTTTGACAAAATCTCAGGAGGAAGATCATAATCACAATCATACGATTTCACAAGATTTCAGCCACCCAAGGAAAAATTGAAGTATTATTTAATTTTAGAATTCTAGGGGTGTCATTGTGTCACATGTGATACAGTGCCACAAAGGCACTACTTGCCAAATACTGGTTTCATAGTGATCATCATCCAAACTTTAACTGGTAAGATTGCCATTTGCAGAAAAGAAAAGATTAGAAGCTGCTTCTCATAGACACTTGGCTGTAAATCATGGTTCTCTCGGGAAGGGCTGTGGCGCTTAGAGGAGGAGGAGCTGCAGGACCGAACAGCCCTCCTGTTGCAAATAGGAAAAGAGCTGAAGTTGTACTGAGAAAATGCCAAACTTCCATTGTCCACTTTCAGGCAATGTAGCGGGAACTCTGCCTCAACCCTCCCCTAGTTTTCTTTCCCATGCTGTCTTCCTGCCTACACATCTAGGACTGAAAAATCTTATCGGATTTTACAATCCTGTAAGATGACAACAGGATGTAGCTATCAGTAGAAGCCAGCAGCCCAGTTTCACAATAGTCATTGTACAATTATTGCCTGTCATTTGTTTTAAAATTCTTACAATTAGAATTTGAAAACAAATAGAAGATGAAACTATAATGAAAGTGAACAACCAGAGATTTAGGATCCTGTTAGGAGACTTCCCTATTTTTCCAGTCCTGTATATATGCCATCTCATTATTTTTCTATATTTCCTTTACCATTCTGGAAATAAGACATGACACAGTAGTTAATATTTCTAAAGTGTTTTAGGAGCAACAGAGGACATGAAGCAGAAACAGAGGCGTCATCCAAATCAATAGGACCATTCAGAAAAGCTTCTTGTCCATTCTGGTCAGTTCTAAAAGCTTGAGCCAAACTGCACGATTTCTTGATGGCCTTCCCTGTCCTACCCATGTTTCTGACCAGACAAATAAATACTTTTCTTCTCTAACAGAAGAAGTTCTCAGCCGCAGCAATGTGATCAAAAGAGGATGAGATTCTCATGCAATTTCTGGATCTCAGATGGATCCCAATATCATGCATTTTTACTGTTTCTCATATGAGAATAACAGGTAGCAGTGCAGGCATTTTAGACATTCCAGGCATTTTGAATGCTGTACTCCCAGTCACTCATATTATTCTAAACAAAAGGCTGAGGCATGGGCAGATTTCAACTGTGGAGCTCAGGCTCCTGCAATGGCCAAGACTGGCCTTGTGGCAGAACGAGGGAGAAGGTCCTTTGTTAGATACCATTAAAGGTCACCCTGCCAGTCGTGACCGGCTCTAGGGTGCGGTGCTCATCTCCGTTTCCAAGCTGAAGAGCCAGCGTTCATCTGGTCATGTGGCCGGCATGACTAAACGCCAGAGGCGCACTGTTACCTTTCCCACCGGAGGAGGCGGCACCTATTTCCCTACTTGCCTTTTGACATGCTTTCAAACCGCTAGGTTGGCAGGAGCAGGAGCTCGCCCTGTTGCATGGCAGTGCCAGGTCTTGAACTCAGGCTGCTGACCTTTCAGCTGACAAGCCCAGCATCTAAACCACTTGTGCCACTGCGCCTCTCAAAATACAGGGGAACAAATTTTATTACATGTTTACCCCTACTACTTGCCGTATTTCTCAAGCTCTAATCTCATGTCCTCCACAGGTATCTTTGGTGTTTCTAAGCAAGGAAGCTCCTAGTGCTACCAAGCAAATGGGTGGTCCCCAGTCATGTAAGTTTTGCTCTATAGACAGACCTACCTGATCCAGGAACGCTAAGCATCTCTGAGAAGAAAAAGCAGGCAGCTGCTATACCCTTGGCCCATTTGGATGGCAGATGGATGTGCCCAGGGATCGGCAGATAGACAAGCACTTTACAAGACTTACAGAGTAACAGCAAGAGAGATTCTCCCATGAGATACCTGTTGGGACTTGCCCCTTCTGTATACTTGCCAACACAAATCATTCTCAGAACTGCTCTCTCTGCAAGAAACTGGGAAAAAGGAGTTTTGGGTAGCTTTCTCAAATAAAGAACTTCTGAGGTGCACAAGACAACTTCTGCATCTTCAAAGAAGACAGACACGGGCATGGAAATGAGGAGAAAAAGAGGGTGACTTCAGGGACCATGACACAAAAGATTGTAGAGTGAAATCAGAACCATGGCAGAACAGACTCTGCTCTCAGTCCACTATAATCTGGAAAACCATACAGACATTTGTAGCATACCTTCCTTTTTCAGTATTTCCTCACATCTTCCAGGTCTGCATTAAGTCTCCAAACAGGATTGCAAAGCAGCCACTGACCTTATCGCTCTAGAGGTTCTCTGCACCTCTTCTATGAATTTGTTCAGCACAAGACATGCTAACAGGCATTCCTCACAGAAAAAAACTAATGAATTCTTGGGATATTATTCATCTGACAAATACACATTTGTGTACAGGTTTTTAAGTGTCTCAGGAGTGGCAGCAATGGCCAACTTTGCTCATGCTTGAAAACTAAATGGAGCTCTGGGCAATATTGGGTCAGCGAACTACCTGAGAACTCCAGAGCTGCCGGCTGGGCTGGGAGGCAGGAAAGAAAAGAAGACTGGAAGAGGCCACAGCAAACCACTTCCCTGCCACAAAACTATACAACCTGTAAATAAAGTCACCCAACGAGATTGATTTGAAGACTTCACACATTCTAGCTTATTAAAGTTTGTCAGGGTAGCTTCCATCAAGTTAAGAAGAGTAAAAATAAAACTAAATCATCAACAGCAACACAAAACTGTTAAGAGAAAAGGGCTGGTCTTTTCCAAAACATACCCTAAAATGATGGAGGTTTCAAACCTCACACATATTCTAACTGACAGGTTTCAAACTGTCTCCTCAGTTGCTCAGATTCTGTGGCCAGACATCCCAAACCTGCTGGAACTACAGGCTCAAGAAGAACCCAACCCCAATGGGTAGACTGAGAATAATTGTTCCCACACATTTACTGTAACAAATGCCAGATCAGAAAAGCTCCAATGGGACAGAGCATACTGGACGTGACTGATAAGGATTAACCAAGACTAGCAGAAAAGGAGCAACTACCTCACATCACAACTCTGTCCCAATGCAGGTTTCATCTTTCCAATTGATCTAAAATCATCTTACTCTGTTAAAAAGAATCAATTCTTCCTATTTTGGTTGAGGAAAGAAGATTTATAACTGGTTGAACTTATACAATGGATTCTTTGAAGAAAGACAGTATCATTCTTCCATGATAAAGGACTGTAAATGTCAGGGCAGAATTCAAAACTATTATTGACAACCAACCTTCACTAGCCAAGAGACTTGAGGGTGGGGCAGGAAACAACTCCCAGGGTCTTCGGTTCATACCTTAGGGGATGACAGATGAAACTCAACCAATCAACTCAGACATGAAGCAATGGTTCTGATATACTATGTCATGCTTTTGGAGACAAGCAACAGGAAGAAGGATAAAACTTCAGACTTGCTGCTAAAAACAGAACTATGCACCTCTTGGGTGATTGATCCGGGACCCAAATGCCTCAGTGAAATTCTGTCCTGTTCTGTCCTGGACCTAATAATAATTCCAGCACCCCTTCTCCCCTATCTGAGAGAACAGATTAAGAGAGTGCCAACTAGGTTGCAGAATGGGAGCCTCGGCACAAGTGTACCGCCATCTGTCGTTTCCAATGCTTCTGAAACAGTCTGGAACTCACCCACGGTACCTTCAGTGTTTTTAGCCTTGCAGTTTCGATCACCATGAGACAATCACGAGTCTCTCCAGCTAACCAGAAGGTTCAGATACTTTATTGGCCAATCACGGTTAGACATGCAAGGAATTTGACTCCAGTACAGTAGTTCTCAGTATACTTGCAAGACAACAGTAAATCAAATTAACATAAACAAATGAAATTATGTATTCAACAGTTAAGTGTGCCTCCAAAGTGTGCAGCCAATAGAAAAAGAATAAAGTATAGAATTAGAACCACAATCTATTTATAGGCATGTATACACCTTAGACAGAACTTCTGGGTTAACTTAGTACTTTTATGTCCTGTCCTGTAGCATGAGTCAGGTATTCAGCTGAGTGATGGCATGGGGAAAAACAGGAAAGTACAAAAACACCCATCATTCAGTCAAGTCCCCCATGAGCTGCTATTGGCTCAGGAGAAGCATAAATCTCCTCTTTATACGATAGGGAGAATGCATGGGATGGTGGTTTGTTGGAAAGAAAAAGAAGCAAACTTCAGGCAATGGCACTGTTGTCATTGCACTTCATAAAAAAGCAGAAATTTGACTGAATTTATATATTTTGAAATAAACAATCAGCACTTGAATGACCAAATACATTTCCTGGTATGTTTATCCATGACTCCCTGTTGCTGTAGTTTTTGAATCAGGGGAGAAAGGGATATAAGTGCTCGGCAATACGGACAGACTCCAAAAATTCCACTTTCAAGGGTAATCTCGTTTTTTAAATGGTTAGGGTTTGGCACGTCCTCGCAAGTCTTCATTGCACAAATGGCCCAGGCGAGGCAAACAGGTGGAACTGAAAAAAAAATCTCTCTCCTCCTCAGCTGGTCCGCAAAAGCCAGATTGCTATGCGGGGAGGGGCTTCCCAAAATGCCTCCAGCAGAAGCCCGGGAACCCAGGCTTCGGAAACCAAAGAATCGGAGAGGACCCTTTGCTCCGGCGCCTGCCCGGCGCAGGAACCCGTCCCTCAGCATCCCTGACAGTCTCCACCTGCGTCTGTTCCGACCCCTCTTCGGGGGAACTTTGGTCCGCTGGCAAACAGCTGTTCACACTATAAACCAATTTCTTCTTGAAGTCCAACCAGAACTTGCTTCTTGCTGCCTGAACCCTTTGTTTCTTGTCCTCCCTTCTGGAACCGTGGGGAACAGTCTTGCCCCCTCTTTCGGCTGACAACTACTCATCTCTTCAGTCTCCTCTTTTCCAGGCTAACCATGTCCAGTACTTCTAACCATTTCTTGTTTTCTTTCCAGGCCTCTCGTTGTTTGGATGTTTTTGTCAGAACACACTCCAATTTACTTTTAGATTTTCAATTTACTTTACCTTAGATTTTCATCCTGCCTTTATTACTTTATAATTAATTCAAGGTAGCAAGCGTACTTAATACTCCTTCCTCCTCCTATTTTGCCCACACAACCACACTGTAAAGTGGGTTGGGCTGAGAGAGTGCGCCTTGCTCACCGTTACCTAGCCAGCTTTCATGGCTAAGGCAAACTAGAACTCCTGGTTTCTAGGCCAACCGCTACGCCAAACTGGCTCTCTTTATCAATGTCTGTCCTAAAATGTGACTGTAAACAATATTCCGGGTGAGGCCAGGCTAACTCAGAATATAACTTCGCTGGGGCTTGACAATATACTTGTCAGAGGACAACATCCACGGTGGGAGGAAAGCTGAAGCAGGAAATTAACCTGGAATCATCACGCAAACATAAGAGGGCAAGGTCTGAGCCGCCCTGAGTATCCTGAGGCTTATCTAGTCTTTTCCAGGCTAGAGGTACAAGTCTGAGGAAATTACTGTGGAACAGGAGTACTGCAATACTTCGTACTGAACTCTATACACGCGAGTCTGGATGTTCGAGCCTGACAATACTTCTGTTGATATAATCTATCGATCTATCATTTGCTTTTTCTATAGCTGCATCACACCATCAGCTCATGTACAGCTTGTGATCTGGCCTCACTCTTCCTATACTCCTAGCTCTGATTTTTCTTACCCAGATATAGGGCTCTGCATTTGTCTCTGTTGAAAATAAATTTGCAGGGGTCTACCCATTATTCCAATCCTTATCAAGATCCTTCTAAACCTGCACACAGACCTTTAAAGTGTGAAGTATTTCCACTTGTCATGGTGTCATCTACAAATTTGATAACCTGCTACAGCTTGGGGAGCAGTGGCCTTATTTTCTCATAGTTGGTTGAGCTGATCTACTACAACAAGGTGGCTGTGACTACAGAGACCTGGAAGTCTTCTGCAGAATGGCAGACTTGGATGCACAGGAGAGCAGCAGCAGCAGGAGCAGAACCAAAGTGGTGGTCTTGTGGGAAAACCAGCCTACATCCTGAGCTGCTGCGTGACTGGCCACATGGTAGAACTGGAATTTGAGCAGTGTGACATTAGCCTTGCAGCTAAGCTTTCAGAGCTGGTGGATATAGTACCCTTCATGGCTGCTGCTGGTCAAAGGGAGAAAATCTGGACCAGCAAAGACATTATCTTGGATTGCTCCTTGGAATGGGGACAGGTTTTAGCTGGACCTGCCTACTAAGTGAAGTGATGGTGTAGCTGAAGGGGGTGGATGTAGCCCGTTTGCTTATGTTTGGGTGGATGGGTTTCTTCAATTTGGGGGTGAGATGGCAAGAGAGGGGAGGGGGTTAGAGAAGAGCATGGAGAGATATGACAGGAGATGATTCTCAGGAAAGGCACTCTTGGAATTTAAAAGCAATACAGCAAAACTGCATAATGGTCCCAGTGCTCAGCCCCAAGATCTGATCTCCAGAGCTCAATAGCTCTGGATTCTGACAGTTGGTTGACCTGCAATAAGCTCCCCTTTGTGGATGAGAGGGCCAACTGGCCTGAGGCAGAGGGGCAATACTCTCTGAGATATGCACCCTTGGTGGTTCAGATGTGGCGCCAGACATAACTGTTGGACAAAAGAGAGTGTGGCAGTTGTTGTCCAGGAGTCTCTGGTAACCTTCAGGGACTCTGAGATCCTCTTTGTGAGGCTAAGCCAGAGAGATCAACTGGGACTGCTGCTTACTTACCTTCCTCCCTGAAATGTCACTGTCTGAACTCCTTGACACATGACCAAATGTGTGGTGGAATTTCTTCTGGAGAATTTCAACCTGCTTTCCTTGGACCTGGTATTAGAGGATTCTTGAGGGTTTATAGCCATTATGGCAACCATGGATTTGAATCAACTTATTGAGAGCCCAACCCACAGTAGAGGTTGCACTTAGATCTGATGTTTGCCTTGGAGCAATGGTAATATTATCTGGGATTTGACATGTTAAATCACTCCCTTGTCAAGGATGGCAATCTGTGCCAGGCCCCCACTGCAGAGAGGAAGAGCCTATTGATCAGCCAACCACAGGTAATTAATGGACCCAACTGAGCTTCAGAAGGAATGTCACAGTCACAGTTCAACTAGAGCCTTGGAATGAGCAACAAGGACAATGGGTTGAATCTCACCTATGCAGGCTCTCTGTGATTATGGATCCTGTAGAGCTCCACTGCAGGAGATGAAGCAATGCAAGAGATGCCAGAGCATAGTAGTGAAATATATCACTGACCAAGCACAGGCTGGACAGGTCCTTTGGAAATGACCAAGATAAGTCTGCACTCAATTATCTGGGAGAAGTCTGACCCACAGTCCTCCTGGTTGGCCAAGGCCTCTAAGGAAGTGGCATGTGGTTAGGTCTGAGCAGTAATTAATGTCTCATTGAAAGAATATATGCCATCTGCCTTGAAATAAATGGTACTAAGCCGGTTCTCAAGACACCATCCTTGGGTCCAACCATGTTAGAGAACTTTCATCCAATCTCAATCTTCCCTAAAAAGTAGGGAAGAGAGTAGTAGATGCTAATTTCACAGGATCTTCTTTGAAGCAGATTATCTGGACGCTTTTCAGTCAAGTTTCAGGTCATGTTACAGCACTGACAGATCACTAGTCATGCTTGTGAAAGACCCCTAGAGGACTCAGGATGGGAGTGGTGCATTTATTTTGGCCCACCTAGATCTGTCAGAAGCATATGATACCATCAACCATGGTATCTTTCTACATTGGCTCTAAGAATTAGGAGTAAGGAGCACTTCAGTGCTTCTCCTCCTTCCTCTGTGACTAGTTTCAATCACTGTTGATGGAGGGGAGAGGTCAAACACTAGGCCCCTGCAATGTAGGATGCCCCAGAATTTATATATCTCTCTCCCTTCCCCTTCAACATATACATGAGGCTGCTAGGGAGGTCATCCATTGGCACAGAGTGTGGTATTGTTATATATTTCCATCCTTGGTCACCTGGTGCTGTCCCAGTATAGCCCAGTGTCTGAAGGCTATAAGAATTTAAACTGGGAAGAACCAGCTACAACTCGACTAGCAAGGCAGAGTGAGTTTGGGGTTTTGGTGAGGTATCATCCCTGATAATTGCCAGGGTAATACTCCTTCAACAGAGCTCATACTCTGTTTGGAGATCCTCCTGGACTCACAAATCCTGCTTTTGGCTAGGGGGGCCTTCACATAGATTTACCTTGTATACCAACTGTATTCATTGATAGACCTCTGCATTATTTTCTAAGTGGCACTGGCTCTCTTTAACCCACATGAGAAGTCATCCAAATATTCACTGCTGCAAAATAAAAAATCAAGACTGCTTTGATATGAGACAAAGTGGTTTAGAATGAGGGGAAAAAAAGATGTGGTCATTTCATCTGATCAGAGTCAGCCAGAGTCAATTTTAAACTAGCACAAACTCCTTGAGCTGAATGATACAAAAGCCCATTTCTTCTTCACATATAGCTTGCTTCATATATCTCGTGCATTTCATTCTCACACTACTTTCAATCTTTCCACAAGTAACAAGAAATCTGTGGTCTTTCTCAGGAAACCAAGTAGGGCCGAGTTCAACTGCTTCTGGAACAGCTGCACAACTTGAACTGAATGATTCACTTTGGTGTTGCTCATTGAAATAAGGCCTCTTAGGTCATGTCTAACTACACATAGTTCTGATTGTATGAAGCTACTTCAGCCTGAGCCCCAAAGCTTGCTGCCACAAAAATGAGTTTTTTGTACCTTTTAAGGGAATCCTATTTCAGACCTTGGCCTAAGAGCTGCTTTTGGTTTACTCTACAAAAAAATAATGCACAACAGTGCCTGGTGTTTAGAACCTTGCGTCCGCCTTTGTTAAATATGGTAAGCCAGTATTAGAGGTAAGAGAAGCCTATTGTGTCCACCAAGGGGCTGCAGGGAGACATCTGAAAGCAATCACATCTGAGAGAAGCTTGCCAGGGAACCCAGCACAGACACTCCCCTCTACTCCTCTACCGGCTTTAAAGGGTTTGAGATCTTTTCTCCCAAATGGGAGGGGCAAAGAGGAGGAAACTGCTAGCAAAACCATTGTGTGGGTGAATGTTTAAAGTTAACATACAGGGGAAAAACCATTAAGGGCTGGCAAACTGTTTCATGCAACAATTTCAAAGCAACATTTCTGAGCTCTGCTGTGAACAGCTTTGTTGCTTTCATAATTCTAACCAAGCTTCTTATGGCCTTCACTAGTTAATAATATAAATAAGAGTTTTTGGCAGAATCCCTTATAAAAAAATTAGTGGCTATCCAAGGGTCTCCAACAGTGAGTGATGCCTTCTTAGGGGCCATAATAAACCAGAGAGGATTGCAAACTGGCAGGGGGACACATGCCCACTCTTCATGGACCAGCCACCTGCCAGAGGAAAACACAGTCTGCAGACCAACAAGAATTAGAAAAAGATCTTTTCCTCCTTTTAAAGCTGCCATGCCAGGGACACGTGTCTGGGAAGTACACGAGGAGCCTCATCCTGCCTGCTTTGGCTGCTGCAATTCCTTTCCCTTTCTCTCCAACCTCCTCCTCCCAGCCAAGCATGGACCTTCTCCACAGGCAACCTTTATCGCTAAGGGCCTTTCTGCCTAAGTTGGGACACACCAGTGGCTCCCAGGGCAGCCTTCCAAACATGCAGCCAAAAGAGAAACCTGCACACTCTTCCCTTCTTGCACACACACACAAAGCACCAACCTATTCAGAGGAGACAGGCAATTTGCTTTTCTTCCCCTTCTAAAAAATCAGACTTTTTTAAGAGGCCAAGAAAAATGCCATTTTTAATGCCAGTGATGGAAAATTAAATAACGTATCCTTTAGCAGCGCTTCCCTATATGGCACAGACTACAGTGCCCATGAACCATGCCCACACCAAGAAGGCCTCCAGCATGGATGGTGGTTGTCACTGTCTAAACTCCACAATGGGAGGAAAGGCTTCTCCCAGCAGGAAAGCACACATCTCCACAAAGGAGATTGTTCTCCTGTTGGTACTTTTGAATGTTTTGGCAGAGGGACCATTCATGTCAGATAGACTGAATTTTAAATTTAGCAGCAAAAATAACAAAATTAAAATTGAGATCAAACTCAAATTGTCAGACACATACAAGAGCTAGTTCATTAGCCCGAGGACACAACCAGGGGCATAGGCCAGAACATTTCACTTCAGATAAGTTTGGTAAGGTCAAGCTGTTGCCCCCCACCCCACAATGAAAGCAAGATTTCGCAAATGCTACTTTGCCAAGATTTATTGAGAAGAAAATTACCAGAATCTCAGCCATTCGGTGTTTTTTCTTCAGAATCCAGTTTATTTCTCAGGCTTCTGAGGTAGCACTTGCTCCTTTTCTTGTTCAGGGCTCCTGCTGGACGAGGCCAGGAACTGATAACAGAGGAAGGGCCGGCTCATTGGGATGTGAATCTGTCCCTGGTTCTAAAGATGCCATTACTGCCAGATTCAAAATTGTATCATGCTTGCCTTTCAGGTGATTGCTTTAAAACAGGGGGGATTTCACAGCTCACTTCCCACACATCAAATCGTGTAGCCCAAATGCCTGTGCAGGTTATGGATACTGAATAGAGTATGCACATTGGGATCATGCTCATTTGCATAGGAAAACTTCAACATATATAAATATGAAGTAATATGAATTAGGAAGCCCTCAGAGGCATCCATAGGAGAGTTGTGGGGAGAGCAAAGGAAGCAAGAGAGAGTTCTTCTTGTAAACTCTGCCCTTTCTCCATGTGGATCATAACATCACACATATGTATTAAATAAATAAATACATGTATAATACATAAACAAGAACTTGTGCAACTCTGCAGTCATTATTTTCATGAAAGCATCTGCTCCTACAGATACCTCTGGTGATTATCCTAAACATGAATGACTTTTGTCGCACCTTTCTGCACTTCTCATTAGCAGTGTTAGAGAAAACCCTTTGGAACGGTTGCCTTTATTTTCAAGAGATTTCCTTCCTTTCTGCCTGTTCCCAAACACTTTTTGTGTGCTGACATCCAAAAAACTATTTTTACCTGTACTTTCTGAAAAATAAGTAGCTCTTCCGGGATGACAGGAAGGCAAAGCTTACGAGGAGGGATAAACCATATCCCAAGGAAAAACGCCCAGCTGTCTCAGCACTATACTGCCCAGGGTACTGCTAGCAGCAGAAGAGGCACTGCAGCAGCCTGGGCACCTCTGAGGGCTGAGCGCTCACTCCCACATCCAGCCCACATTGCTCAAGGGATCCTTGACACTGCAGAGTGCTAACCAGAAGCCAGTTAAGTTGCTATGGAAGCATGAGCAGCAAAGGATGGCCATCAGTTGGACTTTATGCTTTTAAGACTGAGAAAGATAAAAAAGACCAGTTCGTTTACACCCAAGAGACAGCTAATAAGTGGGAATGTGTCTCTGTGTGTAAAGTGTGTGTGTGTGAGAGAGAGAGATCTAGCTGTCTCTCATTTCTTGCTTTTGTAAACAAAATTTAACAAATGTTTAGTACATACCTGTTAAACTGGCTAGGTAACACCCCTGCTGTGACTCATCCAGCATTCTTGTAGGTGTGACTCTCAGAAACCCACAATTTGGAAGCAAGTCCTGTTTTTTGATTTGTAGATTGCCCCTTGCCCATAGAAGCACATACTGATCTAGAGCCCTATCAGAAAATGCTCTGGCCTTTCTCTTCACTTTGTT
Source organism: Acrochordus granulatus (assembly GCA_032468055.1). NCBI lineage: Eukaryota > Metazoa > Chordata > Lepidosauria > Squamata > Acrochordidae > Acrochordus > Acrochordus granulatus. Next base: position 33,183 of record JANHZU010005475.1, on the reverse strand, counting down.
TGGACAACCTGAGGGCTGGTTTGTCCAAGCAGATCTGGAATAAATTCCAGCTGGGCTCTTGCTCTCTGTGCAGGGGACCTCCCAAAAACCTGCAATACCATCAAATCTGTTTGTGCTTATAAATTGAAAACTTCCAAATTATGTAAAATTGAGAAGCTCACCCCTCCCATTAAAATACACTTTTACATTTAATTGCTTTATTATTTCCAGTGAAAGTTTTCATTCAACTTTCAACTATTGTTATATTTGCTACAGAGATTAACTGTTGATAATGATATATTCATTTTTTGCCCAACTCTAATCCCCCTGAAAACATTAGTTCTCTACTAGGGGGAAGGGGTTCTCACAATGTAATATATATTATTAGGGGATTATAGTAGGGAGCCCCCAGATTAAGAATGAAGGAAGAGAAATGAATAAAGAGAAAAAGTTGGGCTCTCCAGCTCAAACCCATTTTTCTTGATTTGATTTGCCCACCTACTACAAGGATGCAAAAGTCTGTTTCTTCCACCCAGCCTCTTTTCTTCATATAGCCCAAAAGACAGGGTTTGTCCTGGAGAAAGAGCATCTGTTCCTTCCCACAGAGCTTGGAGTGACTCAGTCCTTGCTGTTCTTTATCCTCCTGTACACAGAGATGTCCACAACACTCAAGCCATTACTTAGAATCGTTGTGTTATGAATACGGGCCAAGCGTTTTGTGGGCTTAAAATTGGGTGGAGGGCAGGCAACAAAGGAAGGGGCGGGGAAAAGATGGCCACTGGTTTCAGATACAGGTATGTAGGGCTTGGCTTCAACAAATTATGGGGCATAAGGTATATGAGTTACTACTGGCTTATCTATCATTTCTGAAGAACACTTTTCCATGGGCACAGCACAACTATCTATAGCACAGAGCCTTAACCCATAGGTCAGCCAAAGAGGGAGGCTCCATCCCACATGAAATAAACAGCCTCCTGTAGCAGGTAACAGCAATGAACTCACAGAGAACCTTTATGGAAGTCACACTGTAGCTTAAAGGAGGGGATGAAAAGGCTGGATGAGGCTAGGGAGCTTTGTAAACTACTACTTGTTTCTCCAAGTGTGTTTATGAACAGGGAAGAAAGACATAATCCCTCCTCCACCACTCTTCTCCAGCAATTGGGATTTAAGGGAATGCTGTCCCCAACCCAGAGCAATTTGTACAATTTATTTTTATCCCACCATTATTCTCATAGATAATGCAAGGTGGCAAACACACCTAATACATTTTCCTCCCCTTATATTCCCCACAACAACCACCCTACAAGGTGGGATAGGCTGAGAGAGAGTGGCTGGCCCAAAGTCACCTTCCCACTAGACCAAACTGGTACTATAAAATTCTGTTTTAATGCCATCCAAGTGAGTGGCCACCACGGATCATCACGGTGAAGGGGTGAACGACTTGGGATTAAATAATACCCTATGTAGGCTAATTGCAGGGGTTGTGGATGTTAGGCTTGCAACCCAGTCCCTTGAAAAACTCTCACAACAGAAACAACAAGTGAAGCACAGCACGATAGATTGGTTTCAAGAGGACGGGGCCTCATCCTCTAGGACTTGGTTGCCCAAACCCCAGCAGAATTCAATCTTTAGTGCAAAATCAGTCACTCAGATTGGGATGCAAACACTGTAGCTGCAGAACCAGAACTGTGGAGAACCCTTGTAGCCCAATGGGCTTGGCACAGGATGCAGTGAATTCTGTGCAGGGCAAAATGTTTTAGCTATTTTGAATTTACTTCTTATGAACCTCACTGGTAGTCCTGGTCCTGGTGTTTGGAGAGAGGAAGATAAACTCCCTGTCAATTTTCTCCAGGCCATGAAAAAAATTATATACCTCAGTCATGTCTAATATTCTCTCTTTTTGTTGAAGGGAAATTGTTCAAGCCCCCAGTGTTTTGGTTGTTCCTGTACTTTTTCCAGGTCTATTATATCCTTTTTCAAACATGAAAGCCAAAATGGTACATAATATTGCGGATGCAGACATTTGTCTAAAGGCATTGCAGTCTTTTAAGTTTTGTTTTGAGTCCCATTCCTAATGATCCCCAAAATGGAATTCACTTTTTTCACAGATGCTACATGTAGACCCAACACTTGTAATGAACTGTCCACTATGATGTAAGATATTTTTCCTGATTGGTTACAGATGGTTAAGCCACCCTCACTCTAGACATGAAGATTTTTTTTACATCACAAAACAAACCACTTTTGTCTTCTGGCTGATCATTCATCCAGTTTTAAAATACCATTCTGGAACTCCTCACAGTGTCTTTGGTTTTTAACCACCCTGAACAGTTTACTTTCATTTGCAAACTTGGCCACCTCATCAGTTACCCATTTATAAACAAGTTAAAAAGCACCAGTCCCAAGTAAAAATTCACAGAATTTTCCCTACTGAGGAAGGGATGGCTATGACTGAATCTGAAAGGTCTCAGTTCAAATCCCCATGAAGTAAAGGTAAAGGTTTCTCATCTCCGATTCACAGCTGAGGGAGCCAGCACTGTCTAAAGAAGAGTCGTTTTTGATTTTGGCGGCATATAAATCTGATAAATAAAATAAAGATGCTTCCATGGTCATGTGGTCAGCATGACAATATGCCAAGATGTATGGCATGCTAGTACTTGCTATATCTGCTTTCCCCTCACTATGTGTAATTTTATAATCTGAGGCATTTCCTCATGAATGATAGGTAAAGGTTTCTACTGTCAGTCGTAGCCGATTCTAGGAGATGGTGCTCACAGCGGAGGGAGCCAGCGTTTGCCTGAAGATGCTTCCATGGTCAAGTAGCAGCATGACTCAACACCAAGGTGCACAGATGCTGTTTCCTTCCTACCAAAGTGGTACCTCCTTATCTACTCGCATTTTTACATTTATTTATTTATTTATACATAAGTAAATAAATGTGCTAAGAAACCTTCAGAAGCTTTTGGACAAGCCTGGAATTTGGAGATTTGCGGTACTTTCTGGGGGAATCCAACTGCTTTTGATATTCATTGTAAACCAGAAACATAAAAGATTATCAAAATTGCGAACTTCTTGGATTGGACACTATCCAATTCGAACTCATGATTTGTCCATCTCAGCAACATCACAAACAATTCTATCTTGTGGGAAAGCATATAATTTATTCTTAAATGAATCACAACAGGGGTTTCCCAAACCTGCTGCCAGGAGGCATGACACTGGTTATACACAAAGGGTTTCACATTTGCACATCAATTTACATGTGCTCTGAATGTTCCATGTTGAGGAAACCTCCGTCTGTATATGTAGCATGAATGCACCACTGATTATCACCACTGTATTTTAATTTAATCTCAATACATTTTCCAAACATAACAGCCTCAAAAAAGTTTTGAATCATGCTCTACAAATCTAGTAGTGCTTTTCCAGTATTTTGTGTCCCAAAAGGAAGCAACTGTAGCTTTAAAATTAATTTCTCCTTCGAGTACTTGAACTCAGGCAAAAGCAGAGGAGGAAGAAAAAATGCATTTAGTCTGCAACAAAATAGCAGTCCAGAGATCAAATCTGGCAACAGAATGAAGCAAATATTTGCAGCCTTAGAATTACAATTTAATTTTAGCTCCCCAAATACTAAATACAGCATTATTTGTGACTATTTTTTAGAAACAGTAATACAGTACACAAAGTCACTGTTCACATTTCTTGGGTACCCATGTTTTCTCTGTGATCTGCCTCTTTGTTCCAATCCTTCGGGGCCCACTGGAGTCTTTGTGCATTCATCTCTCCCACCCCGGCAAAAAAGCCTCCACCATGAGCACCACCCTGGGCTCCTCTCCTCCTCCTCCTCTGCAGACAAAGCTCTGCTGAGGGGGGCTGTGGATCGCGTGGCAAAGATCAACTGCTGCGCGTTTTCCCCCTGCCTAAATGGTCCCAGATAAATTCAGCAAGACAAAGACAAAGTCACTTCTCCCTTGTAAAAGAAAACCCTTCGCTCCGCTGCGTCCTTCCGAAGTAACTATATAAGGCAAATTTAACATAAAAGGCTACATACAGTATGTCCTTTCCAACATTAAAATTTTACGATTTTAAAAGGGAAGGCCAACCACGCTAACAAGGAC
>JANHZU010005475.1:3693-14088 GCA_032468055.1 Acrochordus granulatus | reverse complement strand
AGATAGACGGCATATAAATTGAATAAATAAATGAGCATCTGTCATTGTCTTGTCCATTAAAGCTGCTTCCGGCAGTCCATTGCCCAACTTAGAAAAGTCTACTTAACAGCAGGAACTTTCACTGGGCAGATCTCCCTCCCGCCAGAAAGATGTTCTGTGCCCAGTTAGTAAGCTGCCAAACCCTTGGTTCTACCAAAGAACATTTGTGATGTAGAGTAAGAAATTGCCCTTGGAATGAGTGAAGTCACAAGGCTGAAGCAGCATAACAGTACTTAACATAAAGAGAAATAAATGTGCAGCCTGGCATGAACTGGGAACTTCTGGATTCTTAGAGCTCACAGAGAAAGAGCAATCGATTCACACTTGCCCTTCCTGGCCACTACGTGAGCACAGAAAGCATCTTCAGCAAGAGAATTCTGTAGTTCGTTGCTGACCAGTATAGAATGCCTCCAGAGTCACTCAGAGTTGGGCAGTGTACAAATATAATTATCATCATCACACATAAACACATTTATATACACTTTTGCAGTTAAACATGTACCCTCCTTCCCATTAAAATAAAAACAGAGAACTGCTAGTCCGTTATCTTCAGCGTGACTTATCCCAGCACAATGTCTGTTCATGCTGGATCCCAGGAGTGAGGCTGAGAGATGCGACAGGACAGACACTGCACACGCTACCTTTGGAACTCAAATGCTGCTGCTGCTGCTCCACCAACAGGCATTTCCCTATCGCTCATCCATTTCCCAGAACTCATCCACCACAGTCCTATGGCCGGAAGACCCAGTCTGTGTCCCATGTGATCAGTAAGGGGCTCCTCTCAGTCTCTTATTAGATCTGCCCTCCTCTCTGGAATAGCCCTAAGCAGAAAAGGTGTTCTCTAAGAGAAAAAGCAACACTAATGTCCCCAAGAATACCAACAAAGGATTGAAACAAGGCGAAATGGCTTTCAAGCAACATGAAATCTAGTTTTCACAATTCCCATCTGTCTCCCAGCATCTAACATGCACTGGAATGGTGGAGGGGCTCTGCTCTAGCCAGGAGTGATGAACTGAAGGGGGAGGACAGCCTTCAGGCACCCCCTTCCCTTTCAGTGACCATTTCTTTTCCAGTCTCCCCCTGCATCTCCCTCTTAATGGATTGATCTTAATAGTGGTTTCCCCAGGCCAGAGGGTTCCCTTTATTTGAATACTAAATTTCATTCCATAGTATAGTCAGTAATGTTGCTGTTGTACAATAGAATGTTGTCTATGGTAATAAACTATTACAGAATACCATTATACAGGACTCAGTGGTCTTTTAATAAATATCAGACCATAAGTTACTATGCATACTAGGAGAAGTACATAAATTGGTGCCAAATTGCTACACTAAACTGTTCAAAAATTAACTATATCAAGCAAGTTTCCCTACATTCCAGTTTTTCCATTAGGGCTCTTTGCCAACACTGTTCAATCAAACACAGTGTCAGATTGTAAAAGACCAGGCCCAGGCAATGAGATTCAAACTAACAGATTTGTTGGTCTTGCATATTTAGAAAAATCTGTCCAACTAATGGTTGAATACCTGTGGTTTGGAGATAAAGTCTAATGGCCATCAGGAGGGGCTGGATCTATTACGCTTATGGTTACGCAGGGACTCAAGACTGATTCCTCATATGACACCTCCCCCTGGCTCAGCCCTCTCTTTTCCTTCACATGGGCCGTCATGTTAACAGTCATTTAACAAACAAACATATGATTCTTTGTGCCGCAGTGTTTCATTTGCATTTTCAAATGTTCTTAGTAAGGCTAAACCTAGGGCCTATCTTGGTTTTCCCTATATTAAAATTCTTTCCAAAACCCTGGAATATTTGTACAAGTGTTTAACATATATAAATTTGTTCCAGTTTAGAGTTTACTTAAGGAAGGAGATGATGGCTGGTGGGCAGGAGGGAGGGAGGCTCAGTGGGAGAGAGAGCGCTTTGTAGCAGAATCCCAAAGATAAAAGGGAAGAACCAGCGAAAGGATCAACGTTCAATGACTGGCTTCTGTGGCAGCCATTTCTGCACAGGTCCCACAAGATTGCTCAACATTCCAATTACAGTTCCCAGCGCCAGGAAAGAGAAATGACAAGTGAAATCTGCTGTCATCGTGAACCATCGGATTTGATCTAATTTTCTCATTCTCTTTTTTTAGTATATAAAGAACAGCTGGAAGACACTATACAATACTCAAAAATACAGTGTCATCCCGTTGCAGCACAATTAATCAAACTACTACTATACTCAGCAGAAAAATATGAGCACTGTCCTTCCTCCCCATGTAGCAATTCATATTTTTTGCAGAGTCAGCTCCACATATGCCTCTCTGTTCCAAGCATCCTATTCCAAAAACAAAGTAGCCGTTTTTCCTGCAAGATTACAGGTCATTTGTGGAAGGGACCGTAAGGACCTATCATAATAGCAAGGATCTGGACATTCAAAGCTGAGAATCAAGAAAGTAAAGGCTGTGAAAAAGAGTTTCTCCAAATCAATCAAAAAAGAACCAGGATGCCCTATGTGGTTACCACATGCCGTGAGAAGACCAGGAGATAGAAATTGTTGCTCGTCTTCCCGCTTCCTACCCTGGGACTGTGCTAGAGCCTGCTGAGTCAGAGAGGTGTACGCATGTCCTGGACTGTTTGTAAATCTACCAAGCCACGTGCAGGCAGAAGGACGGGCAGAAGCCAGTCAAGAGTGCCAGCCCCACGAGGAGGCTACAGCTCTAGGCTGGTGGGAGGAGAAGAGGAGTGCTCTTCCACAGCCAGTGCTCTAGTCACAACCACCTCCAGGATCCTTCTGTAGATGCAGCCAGATTTGTGGCACTGGGAAACTACCATGCCATCCAGTGCCAAGCCAACAATAAAAGACTGGCCCAGGAAAAGCAGCAGAGTTGTCTAAGGATGGCTCCATTCATTCATTTCATCCAGTGGAATAGCAGGAATATGGTGAGAAAGGGACCATCAGAATTTCATGTCTTTTATGCCAAAACAAAAAATTACAGCTGATTCACGTAGCATAGCTTTAGGTATTTTTTCTCATGGAAGAAGACTCATAAAAAGTGTGCTCAGTAAATGCAAAGTACCTGTCTCCTTCTCAAAATACAAACAAAGCAAAGGCAGTTGTACGGAATGCATCAAGAATGTCAGACATATTTGAAAGGAAAAAAAGGAAGTTCAGAGGAAAGAAATGGTCTTTTCCATGAGGAAAGACCAGTTCCTCACAGGATGGGCAATGTGGATAAGATTTTTTTTTTTAAAGGAAGGGTATGTGGCAAATTATAGCAAGGAAATGTGTTAACCTTTACAAACATTCTGACATTGCTGATTTTGGTGTTAGCATTGTACTGAGCCACTAAAAATGTAGAATGAACAATGTTACCAGGCACAACAATTTTATCAAAATCACTGTTATTTTTATTCAAAACTTACACCTATTAATTTTTTAACTGTATATGCACAGATGATGCAGAGCTTCACTACCCAGCCCTGCTAAGAGACCAGTTCTCAATGGCAACCAGCTGACTTGCCCCTCCTGTATTCTGTCTCCTGGCAACTGTATATAACAACTGAAATTAATCTGTTGGTTATGCAGCTTCTGTGTTTGACTTTTGCAATTAAAAAGAATGAAGTGGAACCATGTATAAACCTAAGGCTGAATAACACAGCTTTTGGAGACTCTGGTGTCACAAAGAGAGCTGGGCAAAGAATAGGCCACAGTCTTCAATCAAGTGCATTTAACAATACAGATATTTAACTGCAATCTTTGAGTAACCTCTTTTCAGCACTGCCAAGGAAGAAAGGAGGGGCATTAAACTGTAAATCTTACAATTAAAGTCAGAAAACTAATGCTTCAACAGAAAGGTCCAATCATAGGAAACAAGCTTGCCCTATTCACCAGAGCTAAGTTTTACTGCTGTAACTCACAGGAACCATTTTGGAATACCATTATATAAATACTTACCATTATCAGTGTTATGATCATCACTACCGCCTTCTATTTTTCCCCACAACAACAACCCCATGAGGGAAGTTGCGACTCAGAATGACTTCCCCAAAATTCCACAATGAAGCAGGGATTAGAAGTTAGATCTTCCCATTTCTACAATTCCATCACTTTCACAATTACACCACACCAGCTCTTAGCATGCATGTTTCAAATAATTCTGAATAGCCATAGTCAAATATTTTGGCATAAAAACTTATGGTAAACAAAAAACAAACAAACAAGATTAGCAAATATATAAAACCCAAATATTCTCTGTGTGCAGTTATTTTATACAACTAAAATCAGAGGCTGCATCCCAGCATCAAATATGGATGGATCTCCAAAATACCCAGCAGAAAATTTGGTGAAGGCGGGGGGGGGCGGTCAGTGGGGGAAGAATATGGAGAACTCCTGGCTTCCCTTCAGATGGAAACTGGATGGGCATATAGCTTACGCTGGGTTCTGCTCTGAGCAGGAAATCTGACCATACTGATTCCAGGATTCTGTATTTTCAAAAAATATGCTATTATTTGGGAGGGAAACCAAGATATTTCTTTAATAATATAAGCCAAAAACATAGAAGAGCATCTAAATAAAAATAAAGGAATCTTGAACTGTGGAGTGAGAACGTTTTTTATTAAGAAATACAGCATATAAAAGTTACAAAATGGTGAAGCAGCAACAGAGTTCTGCACAGTGATTCACTGAGACTAACGACCCGGCTGTCTTTAAGAGCCGCAGCGGGAAGCTGTTCCAGCGAGAGGTCCTGAAAGTGAATTTCTCCAGCTAGAAAACGAGGCAGGAGGGGCAGGGGGAGAATCGCATGCTTTCAGATAGAAGAATAATTCTGCTTGATATGGGTTCTGATTAATATTTGTCCCTACCTTCGCTAACATAATTTCTACTTTTTTTTTGAGAGCGAGACAAAATGAATGTCAGGCTTGATAACGTGACAACCAGGAGAGCAAATCAGATTGTGCTTTCGCGGCCCAACAGTCTTAAATGCACTGCATCCCAGAGGCTGACCGAATGCGGCGCAGGCCATGCTCCTGCCCGCAGGCCGTGCCGCAGATGACACCGGCGAGTGAAGTCAGCACCTCCGTCTGCCCTGCAGCCTCCTGGAAAGGGTCCCCATCGGCGGCCGGAGCGCTACGATCCGCTGCTATGCTATTGTCGTGGGATCTGGACCTCCACCCCAACGAACATGGCTGCCGACGCGCACAGGAGCACCCAGCGCTCTGCGAACGTCACTCGACGGTCATGGCTTGACGGACGGCCGACGCGCCCCCGGCCCCGGCTCTCGGGAAGGGCCGGCCGGCCTGCCGCTGTTCTCCGTTCAGGCCGCCGAACTCGCTCCTCGAGGCCTCCGCCTCCGCCAGCGCCGCGCTGGGTCCAGGCTCCGTCGTCGCCTCGGGACTCTCCCTGGCGCTGCTCCGTAGCCCAGCGCGGATCCCTTCGGCACGCGTGCGGCGCGCCGCCTGCTGCCGAGGCCCCTCGGCGCAGGGGGAGACCGCGAATGCCGAACGAGGCGAAGCGCCCGGCGCGGGCATCCCCGGTTACGGAGCCCGCCGTCCTTTTCCGCCCTCGCTGAGCGGAGACGGTCGTGACGTTGCATCACAGAAGTTGGGGAGTCACCGAGTGACATCGGAATGACGTCACTGCTGCCGCCGTCAGGAAGGGTCTCGGCGCCTTCGCCGACCTCCTCGGCGTGCCGGCGCCCGGGCGCGAACGACCGAGCGGGCAGGGGCCAGTCCGCCCTGAGCCGGCCGCCATTCTCCGCCCCAGAGGAGCGGGGAGAAGAAAGCCCGCCAGAGCACGGGAAGCTCCAAAGCGCGCGGCCCGCTCCACGGCGGTCTCCCGGGAGGCCTGTTCCTCACGAGGGCCTGCCGCCCCCCGCCGCGGCTTTTGTCTGGGCCGGGGGGGAGGAGGGGGCTCGTGCGCTGCTCCGGCCTCGCGCCCGGCGTCGATTTCTTCACTGTCCCTCGCTTCCCGCCGCAAAGAGGAACCCTTTAAAGCCACCGAGCCCGACTCTGGAGGCAGAGGAGCCGGAGCCCCGAGAGGAGGACCCGCTCCTCGGGAGACCGCGACGCCGATCTAATCGCCGTCCTCCGCCTCGGCGAGAGGCGGGCAGCACGGGCGAGGCGCGAAAGCAAGGCCGGTTACCTGCGAAGCGAGTCCTCTCCGGGCCCTCCGGCGCCGTCTCCTCCTCGCTCGCCCGAGTCCGCTCAGCCCCGGCGAGCTTCCGCCGCTACCGAGCAGCCATCTTGCCTCACTCTCCTCGAAGCGGCGTTGCCGACACCCGGCTGCGCTCGGCGGCTTTTTTCCTGCCAGGCGCGGGAGTCATTATCATACTGCCAGCAACCAGCCTCTTCCCCCTCCCCGAGGAGCGAGCGGGGGGACGTGACATGCATGCCCAGCCCGCCGCCGCCGCCGCCGCCGCCGCCGCCCGACGGAGGGGAAGGGAAGGGAGGCGACGCGACGCGACGCCAGCCCGGCCCAGCCAACACGGAGCAGCGGGGAGGCCTCCGCGAGAGAGCCGCCCTCTCTTGTCCCTCCTCTCGGGAGCGCTCACCCGCCAGAGGCAGGCCCTGAGCCGCCCGCGCCTCGCCCGGCCCGGCCCGCCAGAGGCTCCCCCGGCGAGACGAGGCTCGGTGCTGAGAGGCTCCGCCGCTCCATCCTCGGAGGGGCTGCAACTCCCCGGAGAAGGACGAGCAACCCGGCGGGGACACACAAGCGAGCCCGAGGCTGCTCCCGTTCGGGAGGAGGGGCGGAGGACGAAGCGGGCGCCCGCGGGCTGCGGCGTCCCCCCCGAGCGGCCCGGTGGCCTTGCGCTCCTCAGACGGTCAGAAGACCGCAGCTTGCGGCGTAAAGCTTGGGGCGCCACTCCTTTTGCTGGTGGCGGTGGCGTTTCAGGATCGACTGCGGCGGTCTAAGGCCAGCAGATACTGCTTCTGCTTCAAACGCACACAGCGTAGATCAACTCCATCTCTGTCTTTAAGGGCTACAACACGTTCGCGGACGCTTACCGGTGCTTATCAGTCATATCAAGACGTAAATGACTCCTCTGTGTGCGGGGGCACCGTCCCTGTTGAAGCCTGCAGGAGAGACACTGCTCGGTTTGCAGGATACACCAAACTAAAAGCCAACGGAAAGGCAAGGAAGACACTCGTTTCTGGTTTAGCGTAATGTGTGAAACCAGCCACTAGAAACCTACTGGCAATAGCTTTTGTCTTAGTTTGATGGATGAACCTAGCCGGCTGGAATTTATTCTACAAACAATTATTAATCTGTCGTGGTCGAGTGCCATCTCTGAATCCCTTCTTAGCCCTAAAGACCAGGAAGCCGCCTTAGGACAGCACATTTCTCATTCCCAGTTTAGGTCACTCACACAGGGAGGAGAAAAGTATGGATGTGTGCCTGCCCTCACACAGGTGCATAATCACTAGCCAGCAGAAGAATGTCACCCTGCCAGTGTTAAGACACTTGAAGGGAACGTCACAATTCCCCTTGCTGCTAGTAACAGCTCTGGGCATGCGTGTGTACATAAGACTTTCTTCTCCCACATCCAACGCCAGCATCCAGCAACAGGATGACCAGCAAATAGTCAGGGCACACCCAGAGTGACCAAGAGATGCTGATTTCCCCTGTGCTCCCTAATTATCGCTGTTGTACTTTAGGTCTCGCTGAAAGCTTACAAAGCATTAAGGCTTCTATAAAACTTCATGAAATGCTAAGAGAAGAACTATTCACAGTTACCCATAAGGGCAGAAGCCTTTATCTCTATATTCTACAATTTCAAGACAATTGGAAGGATGATCACAGCCAGACTTCATGAAAAGGAGCTTCCACAGGACCTGCTGGAAGAGAAACATCTTGGAGAGAAGGGAGGAAGATTTTCAGCTGTCAGATACGCAGGACAATATACTACTTTCCAACTCAGAAACTTAATTACATACAGAAATTCCATTCCCATTTTTTTCTGTGAACCACTTATGCACAAAGATTTCAAGGTGGCTTGGTCCAGGCTTCTTCCACTTATTTTTTCACTTTTCCAGACTAGTTTGCAGCTCATTCAAGGATTCCCTCGCTCTAATCCTGCCTTGCTTTGCATTCTGTCTGGACAACTACTTATGCCAGATAACTACTACAGCTTCAAAGCTTTCCCACAAGGTAAACCTAGTTTACCAATTCCCTAAAAATATAACTATTGCTTCCAAGTAGGAGCTGGACAGCCCTCTGTCACAAAAGCTTCAATCCATGTCCCTTCCAGCTCCCCCCAAATTACAACATCCCACCTCTTAACTTTCAACTAGACATGAATAATAAATATCAGGTTATTTAGATTTTTTTTTAAGTAGACACATTTAATATGATTACATTCCTGAAAGTTAATTATGTTTGCATCCAATTAAAAATTTGTTTTCATGAAATGAGTCTGTCAGTCCCCAAAAAAGTCAAGGATAGGAAGGATAGGAAATATGAATGCCACTTCATTGGAATATTTAGGACACAGGATACAGTTGAAGTTTAGATCTTAAAAGAGTAGTCATAACCAATGTTCAAGCAGTCATAACCACCAACACTGCTGAGTCCTTCATTTCCTTGGGTTCATACTTCAAAAGCTATTTTTCTAAAGAGACTGAGCCAGACTGAGAGAGGATCCTTCAGAATGAACAATCAGTTCATCATTAGCATAGTCCTTGGTGTGGACAGTCCCAGATATTTAAATGAGAAAAGACAGCCCTGGGAGGGGGGAGGAAAGAGAAATTAGTCTTCATGGGTCAGCAAGGCCCTAAGGCTAAAGTCCCCCTCCCCTGTAGAGACCCCTTCAAATCACTAAAACAATGGTCAATCACCTTTTGTTGTTCAGTCACTAAGTTGTTCGTACTCTTCCAGACCCATGGACCACAACACACCAGGCCTCCCTGTCCTCACTGTCTCTTGGAGTTTGCTCAAATTCAAGTTTATTGTATTGATGATGCTATCCAGCCACCTCATCTTCTGCTGTCCCCTTCTCCTTTTGCCTTCAGTCTTCATCACGGTCTTCTCCAATGTGTTCTCTCTTTGCACTAGGTGGCCAAAGTACTTGAGCTTCAGCTTCAGTATCTGTTCTTCCAATGAACAATCAGGGTTGATTTCCTGTAGGATTGACTGGTTTGGTCTTGCAGTCCAAGGGACAGTGTCCTCCAGAATGATGGTAGAAAAGCTCCATTCTGCATAAAGGTGTGCCTCTATCATTTGCCATAAAAATATTTTTAATATTCTCTTTTTGCTTTCTATTTAATTTGATTTATTTGTTTGGTTTCCATTTTCACAGTTTTGAACTGCCCATCTCCCTTACAAATGGACTCTAGGTGGTAGTTAATAAAATATTAAAATATAAGAACAATATATAAAAGTTAACAATTTAAAAAGAGGCAAGGATGATAAAACACTGTTAGAAATTAATTAAATCAACTGAAAGTTTCCATTTCAGGCTGTTAGCCAGCCCCACGGCTGTGTACTCCTCTGGGCTCCCCATCAAAGGTATTGAGGATGGGGGTCTCCCTCCACAGGGAATATAGCACAGGGCAGGGGCAACAGCAAAGAAGGCCCTCTTCCTGGGCCCCCTCCACCAGAATCCATTAACTGACCCTGTCCATGACATACCTTCCCCCCATAATAGTGCAATGGCAATATGAGCTCAAAAGAGCTTTAAAATAAAGGAACAGCTAAAACCATCAACTTATACAAAATAACAACAATTTTGAACAAAGTAGCAATAAAGCAATTTTTTAATTGTATATCTCCTCCAGTGGGTTTGTATCAGGAGAGGCAATTATAGATCAGAGGGCCCAGCTGAATGAGGCTGAACACGGCAAGACTCTGACATTCTCCTTCCATCCCACTTAGGAGTCCATCCAGGCACTGAAGAGGAAGCTTAAGTTTCTTAGCTTGCATTTCTTAGTTCCCATCATTGCTTGTGCTCTCCCCCCAGTGCTGTTGGACAGGCCCAAGTTCGAGTCAGCATTCTAGTGGTGCCCACTTGGAAGTCCTGGCATGCAGCCCTGCTAAGAAAGAGGCACTGCCAAGCTTCAAGGTGGTGTGTTCCTGGCTGTGTTTAAACCTGGTTAATTGAATGGCCTGCATTTGCACAGCACACTAAACCATGAATTATAGCTGCAAGGTCAAGAATCTGGCTGGGAGCTAGGGGATTGGAGGAGGATGATATAAGCCAACAAAATAAATAAAAAAACACTAAGATAATAAATCCAGGGAACCAGAGAATAATAAGTTCTAAACTGTGGGAGCTTATTATGACTGCTAGGACAATGTTCCCCCCCAGTGAGGCACCACCTTGCTGTGGTTGGGGGGCTTGTGTGCTCTAATGAAGATGAGAGCTCTGCCAG
>JANHZU010005474.1:27923-38713 GCA_032468055.1 Acrochordus granulatus | reverse complement strand
CCTATCCTCAGGTGCTATGGAAAATAAATCAATGCTCTTTTATCTGTGACAACCCTTCAAGTATTGGAAAACTGCTATCATGTCTCCCCTAAGCCTTCTCCATGTTAGACTAAGCATACTTAGTTCCCTTAGCTGTTCAACACATGATTTAGCCTGCAGACCCCTTAACATCTTTGTTGTTCTTCTCTGTATTGTTCCTAGGGCCTCAGCAAATTTTTTGTATGGTGATGACCAGATCTGTGATCTCACAGTGCAGTATAGTGTTTGTGTTTTTTTCCTGCCTAAGTAAGGAAGGACCTTACTCTTCTCACCACTGAACTGCATCTTGCTGAATAGGGCCCAATGCTCAAATCTGTCAAGATCCTTCTGAATCTTGAGTCTAACTTCCAAAGTATTAGTAATTCCCCCAGCTTCCCCCATCTGCAATCTGATGAGTGCCCCTTCAGTCCCCTCACATAGGTCATTTATGAAAATATTGTATAGCACTGGGCCCAAGAAATAACTTGAGGAACCCCAGTGCATATTTCCCTCCATGTAGATGTGGTTCCATTAAGGACCACATGTTGAGTGTGTTTGGTCAGATAAATCCTTCTGGTAATGCTACTATCTATCCTTCACTGTACTGTCTTTCAAAGAAGTAGGCTGAGGTCAAATGCCTTGCTGAAATCTAAGTACTGTATACTGCATTTAATAATTTGATTATTCCTTCGTTCCTTCCTTCCTTAAAAAACAAGTGCTTAGAGAAGTCAGATGCTTCTAAGGGTTTGTGATTATGTTATGAAATAGGTCTAAGTATGCCAAATAATTGAATGCTATCATTAATCATAGCAAAAATATTAGCAATATCTCACCATTTCAAAGCCACATAAAGCTGGTTTGTTGAACTGAAAGTAAGAAAAGTTAAAATGAAAAAGCAGAAAAGTATGAATAAATTAGAACTTCTAAACCTTACATAAGCAATTGCAGAAATATGTATTATTTTATATGTTCTCCTAATATTTAGGCTAATTTAATACAGGGCCATGTCCTAATATTATACATTTCTCCTGCATTTGTACTAACACTTACTTGTCAAGTATTTCAGGGATGGGGACTCAGTTTAAGGAATTTGGCTGATGGAATTGCAAAGCAGAGGCAGCTATATTATCATTCTTAGGTTTCTAGTCGCAAATATTTATATGGAACCCATTGTTGTAGATTCTTTGTGTGCTGTTTTCTTACAATCACGCCTGCTTGTCCATGTTAATTTTTTTTGTAAATCTCTCCTACATGTTTAGAATGAGTGCCATAAATAACACCCCAGCACAGGAATTGTTGCAATCATGAACCTTTTTGATCCATCTGACTTCTACACTTCTGCGGGCTCCTCAGCTCCATAGGATAAGCTAGAAATTATTCCTAGACCACAAAGCCTTCTACTTTAATTGGAAACTGTATTGGAATCATTACATTCTTAATACAAAATTAGTATCTAATTCAAGTGGTTTTTTATCAGTTCTTTATTTACACTGTCATTTGCTCTAAATTGCCACTAGGGAAAATATTTGATTCTCCTGAGTTCACAGCAGGCTTTTTAGAAGAGTAAGAAGGACACCAAAGAACAAGAGAAAAAAATTAACATTATACCCTCTATTATAGTTGTCTTGCCATGAAGACAAGTTAATAGCTTTACATCAGATCAGATAACAACTTAGATAGAAATACAGGCTATGTATCTTTAAAATCAATGCATGAAAATAAGATGTTTTATTTAGAGTCTTGGCTACATCAGGCCCAAATCTTGAGGTGAAATCTTGATTCAGGATGATTAAACATATTGCCACCTTCAGATTTGCTAGTATATTTCATTTTTATAGTGACAGTGGCTGTGAAATAATTTGTGAATGCACTGTTATAGAAGCAATTAGAGATTAATATATTATTTCTATAACAGTGCATTCACAAATTAGATATTAACTCCTTCAGTTCCTCACCACACTGAGTGTTTTCTGACTTTTCTTCCCTAACTCTGTGTTCTACTTCTTCAGTTTGATCTGGTTTACTTTCACCCCTTACTTTTCCTAAATGGATTTCTGAATGCCTAGAATGTCACTGTCCAAACTTTGAACATTTTTCTATATTACTTTATATCTTAGGGGAAGGGTATATTCAAAACATACTTTCAATTTTTGTCCAGAAGGATACCGCAGATCCTCACTGACAAATAGACCCAGTGTAGTAAGCATTATTAAACGAGTATTTATTAGAATGATTTCCACAAGTGCAAGACCAGAGCAATCTGTGGAAAAGAAAAGGATTCATAGGAGAATGGTTACTTTTGTGCATATCTTTCAACATTATTTTCTACTGGCATGGCGAATAATATACATATTTCAATGTATATTACATTGAAAATCCAAATTTGAGGATTTTGATAATATGTAAATAAATAAATATGTGTTAGGAATCCTTCTGATGGTATTAGAGATAAGATAGTTGGGGACATGAAGATATGTATACTTTTAGATGCAAACAATATTGCATTGCTAACTCAGAACTTGAGTGATTTACAGTGAATTTTAGATGAATTGTATGATGCAACATAGTATATGGACCTTTATGTTAATATATTCAGGATGAAGATAGTTGGAGCTGACAGATACTAGACCGAACAATAGCAAGTTACACATTAATAACAAAAATCCTAAAGCAAATAGATTTGTGTCTTGGCAGAATTTTTTTTATTGAAGATGGAAAACCAGATGGGAAAACTATTAAAACAATTAAATAGAAATATTTGTTTCCTGAATCCTGTCAGATGGAGTGTCTTAGCAGAGAGGACCCATAACATGCTCCTTGTGCCAAACCTGATGGGATGAATACATGTAATTGGGGAGAGGTGGGCCCTCAAATAATTTGGTCCCATGTCATGTATTGTAGGGCTTTAAAAGTCAAAGCCAATATCTTGAATTGGACCCAGAAGCAACCAATACAGCTTGTAGAGCAGAGATGTAACATGTGTCATTCCAAGGGCACATGTAATTGCCAGCACCAACTTATTCTGCACTAGTTGAAGCTTCTGGATACTCTTCATAAACAGTCTTTTGTTGAGCACATCACCAGTAGTCTATTTGGAAGGTGATTGGGGCATAGATAACTATGAGAGAGACTCCTGAACCATGAACAGGCACAACTGGCATACAACACGAAGTTGCACAAAGCCCTCCTAGCCACTCATACTGCCTGATCTTCAAGCAGGAATCATGACTCCAGAAGGATTTCCCAGATTACACACTATATCTGTTAGGGGCAATGCCACCCCATCTAATACCAAAGAAGTAAAATTACAGATCCAGAAGACCCTAGAACCCAAAGTCATGGATTTTCCTGAAGACTGTTTTTTCCCATCCAGACTCCCACAGCCTCCAGGCATCAGGGCAGGATTTCAACCGTATGCTTAATTTTCCAGTAGCAGGTATATGTAATTGAGTATCACTGAAATACTGACTACTATGGAATGAGATATTATCAGCATACTGATGATCATCGGTCATCATGGGATGAGATCTCATCAGCATACTGAACATCCATCGTGATGGGTGAGATATCATTAGCATGCTGATAATACTTTACTCTATGGCGATGGATGATCTCACCCAACAAATGTTGAAAAGGTATGGAGAGAATACTGAACTCTGCAAAACCCCACATAGTAGTGGTCAAGGGGTAGGACCCCTCACTCTGGATGGACATTGACTGGTATCCTAGGAACAAGGAGAACTTGAACAATATAGTTATGCCCCCTAGGAAAGAAGAGATCCAAAACAATATAGTTATGCCCATTCCCATCCACAGAGCCAATCCAGAAAGATACCATGGTTGATGATATCGAAAGCAAGAAGTCAGATATAGCCAGATGTACTATCTCAATCTGGCTTCTGTCAGAGATCATTCAAAAACATGACCAATGCTCTCTCTATCCCATCCTCAGGCCTGTAATCTGACTGAAAGGTGTCCAGATAATTTGCTTCATCTGGAAACCACTGAAGCTTGTTGCAACCACCTTCTCCACAATATTCCCAATAGAAGGGAAATAGTCCAATCATAGGGGGTGGTGAACCAACCCACAATCACTAGAACCCAACCACACATTCCCCCCAAGCAATCTTAGTTTTCAAGAGGGTCATGGATCCAATGAGCAGGTGGTTGAGCACATAGTTACAATGATCTTGTCTACTCCCTTAGACCTAACAGATCCAAACTGTTTCCAGAAAATAGGGTAATTCCTGATAACAAGACATCCTGCTAGTGTACTGCACATCTGCAATCCATCAGACTTCTCTGCCTGGATCTAAATTCTTGGTTTTGGACCTGGGGTTAAGAATGCCTAAACTGATTGTTGTGGAAGACCTGAATATTCAATGCATACCGAGGATACTTGTTCTGGACTATAGCTGCCATGGGGCTGCCCCAACATGTCATTGGACCAATGCATATTGCAGATCATACTCTCATCTATTTGGAATAACAGTGATCTGAATGTGGGAGACCTTGTGGAACAGCCTTCCCAGATTGGCTTGACTGATGCCCACATTAGCATCATTGTGATATTGGGAAGACCTTTTTTTAATTTTCCTGGGCTTTTAAATTATATTTATACTGTATTGTAATTCCTATTGTTTTAGATTTTGAAGACTACTTTGCTGCTGCCTAACTTGTGTGATAACTTTATTTTATTTTATTGGTTATATATTAAATTGAATTGTGTCATTTCTTTTTGGGTGTTTTTATTGTAAACTGTCGGGACAGCTTCAATTATTGGACAGTTTATTTAAAAAATAAATACATAGAATCAGGAGTATCAGACAGGAACAAGAAAGAAAAATTAAATTTCATGTAATTTCATTTTCATTTAGTTACAGTTTCCCTTTCAATCATATTAAACATTTTCTTCCTTTAGTCATATTAAAAATGATAATTGGTATAAATTGGGGAGAGGGCTCTGAAGGCTACATGAGTCTTATGCCTCTGCCATAAAGTTTAGGAGCCATAAATCTCCTTTATCTATAAATGAAAAACATGAATAGTCTATTTGAAAATAAAAAATTACCGTATTCCAGGAGAACACAAATGTTATCAGTTAAATTACGCCAAATTGTATCTCGAGTCAGAAATCCATTTTCAGTGATTCCTATAATTATTCCTATAAATCCCCAGAAAAAAGTATATAGACATGAAAATAGGATCATATATAAATCTGGATATTAATATATAATGCAATATTACATGCTTCCCATTTCCACAAGTGATCTAGAAATTTCAGAGAAACAACAGAGATTTGGGTTCCCGAGGATGAAGAAAGATATAAAAGAAAGGTGTTTCTTTTATATTTGGTTTCAGAGGACAGAAGGAGATATTTCACTGCAAAAGAAGCAACATTTACTATATTCATAGCCCATTTCTAGAAGGAAGCACTTCTAGTAAGCATCTTCTAGTAAGCATCTTCAGGTGCTTACTGGACATAAAAGCTCAACTGAATTCTATTTTCTTGTCCTGCCTGAAAACAAAACGTAGTAGGTGGAAGTAAAGTCAGAATTTCCATTAGTAGCTAAACAGAGTACTGTGGAGTTTTGTGCATATGCATGATTTTGTATTCAACTTAGCTAAGCCAAAAAAAGATAAACTCAAAGTCCATGTTACTGTGCCTTCAGTCAAAAGTTTCTCTGGCAGAAGANNNGAAGAAAGTTATGGAAATTGTTTTAGAACTAGTCACAGGATTCACCATTCTTAGCACTCCTTGAACTTACCATTATCACCAATCGCCTTTTGAAGAATATAGGTAACTAAAAAGGTAGAAGGGCAAGTGACAGTCAACTCAGAAGCCTGCTGAGCTGAGCTCTTCTCTCCTTCCCCTAAGTGGTTTTTACTTCCAGAGTATGGTTGTCCTCATAGACAAGAAAGACTGCGCAACTTCCATTGCGGAATCCTGCCCAGCAGGACTCTTTCCTCACTCAGTTTGGGTTAGAAACATGAAAACATGGTGATGAAGTACCAATAAGGAGCATAAAATGGAAGATATCAGTTTTCTTATACTTTTCTTTGTCTCTGGGTATGTGTGTACTTGAAATAAATTTGCTTAATTCTTGTGTTTATAGATGTCTGGCCTCAATAAAACAGCTGGCAGTCTTAAGCAAATCATGTTGTGCAATCCTTACAGGTTTAAAAGACAATTATTTTTATGAGTTGAGCTCAACTTCTGATGACTTCACATAATTATTCAGAAATTAAACCCACTGAGCTCACTGTGGCTTATTCTTAAGTATGAGTAGGAACATAGTAGCATTTGATTCTGAGTATACATATATCATATTACCTTATTTGATAGCAAATCTATTATATTTGGTGGTTACAGCTATGTACACTCATCAAATAACGTGTGCTGCACTTACCTCTGTCTTTCATATTATAAATCAAACCAATTATTGCTACATCACTTGCACAAGGACTCTTTGTTACTGATAAACGTACTACCTCATGTATTTCCTTGTTAATATTTACATGAACGCCAAGTTTATAAATCCACTGAAGAATTGGCTCTGTAAAACATAAGATAGTGAAAGTAATGTGTAATAAAATAAGAATATTTTCTGCTTTTACTTAAGAATACAAAACCATGGCTTGCTGATTCTAAGATTTAAATTCTGTGACCCTAAGTTAGAAAAGTGTTTTTCTAAGGATCACTGATGTTATAATTACTTTTTCCAAAGCAATCTCCCCTTAATTATTTTCAAAAACTTAAATTATAAAAATACTATATATTTTTGTACACAAAAGTATTTGTCTCACTGGGGGTGTATAGGATACATTTCTGGACACTTGGACCTCATTTCTGGACCTCATGGAAGGTTTAAATTATATTTACTTCCACTTTCTGATTCCAAAAATATACTCTGTGCTGTTTTGTTTAAACATATATATGTGCAGCAAAATGTAGACAGTCGTTCTTAAAGATGAAAATATATGTATAGGCAAAATGTTCTGCTAATCAGAAAACATTATTTTGTGGCATAGATTTCACAATATTTTACAACAATAAAGTAATATTTTCAGGTAATATTAAAAATCTATTTTATTTGATAATTATATGGTATCATAAGTTTTTTTTATAAAGCAGTGATTTTTACATATTTCTAGTATTGTTAGTTTTCTAGTATTGGTACTTCTTACATTTTTCTGTATTTTTTAATTTTCTGGAGTTTCTTTCTTTTATGTTCTGCTCTATTTAGGTTTTCTTTGATAGTTTATGAACCCTGCTATGCGGGAATAACACTAAAGAAAAAAATGTCTTTAATGTTTTACTTTTTTAATTGTTTATCTTTGGTATTTGTGTATTCCACACATTTTTGTTACTTTGCTATAAATACAGTAAATGTATGTTGAAAAAGGATGAAAATATATTTATAGCCCCAATTTTATGAGCCCAGTCCTAAGTACTGTATATCTAGTATCTAAATTCCAACACTTCCTGAGGAAAATTGCCATTTTTAAAAAAACTAAAGCAACGCTATTTGTTCCTTTTATTTGATTTTGATTTATTTGTCCTAAACTCCAGGAATAAAAGTCACTTGAAAATTAAGCTCAATGGCCAACAAAAAAATCTGACCAGAATTATTTACATTCCTATTAACATAATGGCAGCATGTCATTAGCAGAGTGTCTTAGATGGACATTCAGATGATAATTTAACATCTGAACACTTTCAAAAAGGTTTGAATTGAATGTAGCTACGAGTAATTTCACTGGAGTGTACTTACCTCGTTTTATATCCAATAATGTTCCTTCAGTAGTGAACATGCCTAACCCATGATGCATATTGAATTTTACAAACCATTCCTCTACTGGCGCAATATCTAGTCAAACAGAAAACAGAAGAGATTATTCCTATGAATACCCAAGTGTAACATTAACATCTTTCTTTGATATAGGAATATTCAGTGGAGTTTTCATTAATTAATATTTTTCCATACTTTCCTGATTCATGTTATTTTCTTATTCTACATTATCATTTTACAGGTGTATTTATCATTTTATATTGTTTATGTTTTAATTTACAATGTCACTGAAAAAATAAATGCATATAAATGCAGTCTGGACAAACTCATTTCACTAAACAAAGTAATGTGCTGATGTAATTTAACTTGGGGTGTACTGCATATAGCATTTTTAATAAACCACAAAGTTTAAGTAAGATGAGTAAGAAAAGTTGAAGAATGTACTGTAAAAACATAAAACTTACAAATGCAAAGAATCACATTATTGGAGCATTGGTGCAGATTAAACTAAGGAAGCAACAATAATCTCAGGAGAAGAAAGAGACTTTCATAACAATATCTCACCTGTATTATATGTAATCTTTTCTCTTGGGATATCAATCGACCATGAATCCACATCGTCTTCCTTTAGGAATTATTGCAGAAAAAGACTTTTAGTCTTAAAGCTTAAACAGCCGTAGTCATTTTTATGTATTTGATTATACAGTATGACCTTAATATTTATTTAGTACTGTATGGTACGGTAGGTTTAAATTCAATTTTCTTCTCAGCCAGATTTACTAGCTCAGTCTGCATGAGCCTATTTTTTAACCAAATCTATTGCTTGATGCTGGTGTGGGGATAAACTACTCATGAATAGGTCTTACTGAGCATTTTGGGAAAGATGAAAACAGAAGTAATGGAGGATTCTTATTTGGGGTATCTTGAGGAAACTACATCTGATTAAGCTCAGTTAGTATTTGGATGGAAGACAACAAGGTTATAGATTAGATGTAAACTTGGTGTAGATACATTATATATACTGGAAGAAGACAATGATAAACCACTTCCGGCCAAGAAAATAAATGAATATATACTACAGCAATATAATCTCTTACAACATTTTGCTGTTTCTAAAATTAAAATTAGCATTTTAATTCAAATTTATACAAGTTTTACCTAAACAGACTAACAATATTTTCCCTCCAGGAGCTGGTTATGGAGGCCCATAAATGAATCACAGATGGTCACTTCTGACTGTGGATCATAGTAACTGGTGACTGAGATCTGATCCTGGAACTAGCTTCAGTCATCATGAATGCAGCATGTACACACACACACAAATGTCAAGGTCAAAACATAACTTCTGTATTCAGCTACAGTACACTGCACTTTCGGCCTGAACAATGTTGCAGTTGTCAATTTTTTCTTTATTCCTATATTTTTCAATGAAACCTTCTAAGAACTGTCATATAACTCAGGAGCTGGTAGTCCAGTTCTTGCAGGAATTGCAGCAGACATGACCCTCTCAGATGGGTCATACTTTCTACAGGAAACCAAAATTAAATTAAAACATAAGATAACTTGTTTAACATAAATGGTTGAAATTCCATAAGACTGCCAAATATTACACAATTTTTGTGGTCTAAAATGACCCAAATCTCATAAAATCACTATTTTTGCATAACAACTGCAAATTCAGGCATTTTTTTTAAAAAAGTTGTTATTTTGGAAATGTTCAACATTTTTGTAACACTTATAGTAATCCATAAAATCAAACAACAATGCCCATCATCTGAAAAGATTACTGCTAAAGAGTGATGGAAAGACAAAATGCTGCTGTAGTAGTCTATTAGATCTGACTATTTTAACTGTACTAGATCTGATTATTTTAACATTTTTGCTTCATACTATAGGCAGTCCCTCTCGGGGTTCGTGCCCAGACCTTTTCATTGTTTGCCACTTGATTCTAACTAGAGATGTCAGGAAAGGCGCCTAAGCTTTCCACCTTGCAAATCCTGTTTTCTGCCACTGAGCAATTGGCCCACCCCAGATGCTTTACCAGAGTCATATTGAAGTAGAAGACTTTTGAGTAGGTACTGTTGAAGATCTGTATGCTGGGGGCAAGACCTGTTGAAGTATAGAGCAGTAGATTCTTTCTTCTGTTCTCCTTGGTATCTTCTTCATTATTATTGTACAAATGGCAGATGACTTTCTTTCAGGAGATGGGATACACAACAAAAAAGAAAAAAAAATTACACACAAAGCCATATTGTCCAATCATAGCATGGAACATGTTTAAAATGTTAATATGCCAATCCATTGACAGTGAAACCAATTACCTAGTGAGGTAGTGGATTCCTTCACTGGAGTTTTCAAGCAAATAAATAGACAGAGGGATTTAATGTGAATTCCTATACTAAAGGTCAATGCCATCTTCCAGCTCAGCGCTTAGGAGATGTAGCTAAATAGATTCAGTCATTGTGTCTTTATTATAAAAGCAGATTTTCCTCACCCTTGTGGAACTAAAGCTATGGGATCTTGGAACCCAAATATACCTGAAGGGACCAGATACAGAAAGCTTCCTTGAAGTAAAGCTAGATCAGACTTCTCCCCTCCCACACACAGATACACTTTGTGGGACCACTATCCAGTATTGACAATTTATATGAGGTCACAGGGAGCATTTTTCCCCTCAATTCAGGGTTCTGATTAGTGGAAAAGTGCAAATTGGAAAGCCTCATAGTTGCTAAAGTGGCTCTAAGAAGGTTGTGTTTTTTTTATGAAAAGAAAACCTCATTCCAATCTTTATGATATTTAATTGTGTTTTATTCCACACAATTGCAAATAGGTAATTAAGATTGTCGAAAGTCTTTTCCCTGTCTTTGCTGGCTACTTCGCGAGGCCTAAATCAAGCAAATAGGTTATGATGCATTTTGTAACTGAATAATATAAAAACAATATATTTATATAATTTATATAGACCTATTGAAAAACATG
>JANHZU010005473.1:57502-69912 GCA_032468055.1 Acrochordus granulatus | reverse complement strand
AAAAAACAACCCTATTTTCTCTTCACCAAATCTACCTCTTCCATGATCACAAGAGTCTTTAATTAAGATTTGATTATTTTAACACAGCACGGATTGTTCTATTCTGGTTTATGTCTTTAAAAAATCATTTTCAGTCCCATTGCTTTTCTCTACAATCATCACCAAAGCACCCCTTCATCTTTTCCTCATTTAACCCAAGATTACTCAATATAAAATGACACACTGTCCTTCAATAAAATACTTTAGCCTTACTTACATAGCAAATACCGAAAAATGTTTTTTCAAGATTCTTGTTTACCTCTGACGTGGCGACTCCCACATGTTCAGACTCATAAAGGAGAGACAGGGCATTATTAGTGCTTTTTAGAGTCGCTTCAGAGCGTTTCATGACCTCCTGTTGTAAATAACTTTGTCTATCTGGACTGCCTCTTGCAGGCTCATCCCATTCATTCCACTTGACTGGCTTGAAGTCATCCTCATCATCATGAAAAGGATTGCTGCTTTTGGGAAATGCCGACATAGCTGCAGCTGCAAGTTCAGATTTCCTCTATTTATTATGTAGGTTAATAAGGAAGGAATCAAGCCGATGTTATTCAGACCCAAAGGATCAATGGCTGTGAGATGAAAAGCCAAATTCTACAAGAAAAACAATTTCCATCATGAAACATATTTACATTTATCTGTCAATTTCCCAGGGTATTTTGGTGAGATGGGCAGTGAAGATACTTAATTGGCCAAACATGGTTAGACATGCAAGGAATTTGACTCCAGCACAACAGCTCTCAGAATACTTGCAAGACAACAGTAAATAACAACATAAATAAGCAAAGTTAGGTCTTTAAGAATAAAGCATCTAAAGTATGCAGCCAATAGAATGAAAATATTCTAAACTATAGAATTAGAACGACCACCATTGATAAGATACACCTTAGACAAAACTTCTGGGTTAATTTACGATTCTTTGCACTTTGTATCCTATCATATAGCATGAGACAACTATTCAGTTGAATATTTATTTTATAAACATAAACAGAGCATCAAAGCGTGCTTGAATGCACTCTTCTGTGAAAACTACTAAGAATAGAAAACAATTAAGAGTTTCCTCCCACTACAAGTAATTAGTGTAAGGTATTTTTGTTCCATCTATCTTCCAATTTGCCGGAAGAGAAAACAGTTATCACATTACAAAAGCAGACAATTTCAGGAAATCTAAACTGAACCAGCATAGCCACATAACCTACTGTTCTCTGTAACAACTAATTCATTTTTCCAGTTATCTTCTGATTGCTTTATCAGTAGTTTTCCATAGCTAGTGTATTTGAAACTGTGTTGGAAATGCAAAAAGTCAAATCTAATGCCATCCTTAGGGAAGGCCCAAGACATTCTGTTTCTAGGATATATAAATAATTACTTGCCTTATTCAATAAGTCAACATCCAGAATATCTAAGTCATTAGGTTGGCATCTAAAATTCTGAAGTGTCTCTCTCCCATAACAATTAAAAAAACTATTAATAATTTGCACAATAGCCTTGTTGGACAAGCAATTTTAAATCTCTCATTGAAATTCTATCATGCCTAGTTTTCATTTGAAATAGCCCCAAGGTGAAGGTCTTCACAATTTGACGTTTTCTCTCCACTTAAAGTTAACTTAAAAAGGCAGAAGGTAAATACTGTATATAACTGAACAATCAGTGCATGTTGACAGAACTACATTTACACAATTTAAAGCAGTACTGTACTGTAGGATATGTTTTTTTTATTTATTTTATTTGTATCCCACCTTTATTCTTGTGACATATATCACCCCGGTTTGCAAAATCATCCACATTCTTTTTACTATTTCAGGTGACTTACCACAACCTATCAAGGCTCTTTAGCAAGACAACAAATGATCAACACACGAGCACTTATTGACAGAGGAAGCCACAAAATATCTTGGAAGGACTCTTCATTTAATCAACCACTTCAGAATCACGTAAGGCACTGCATCGTATCTTCAAACAGTGAAATATATCTTGTTTATCTCCTTCAGTTTTAACCAAGTCAAAGTGCTTATTTTGATTTTCATATCCTTTCCCAGCTTGGAATAGGATTAGGGATCTCCATAGGTTCCTGCTCAGATTTCAAAATCATCTTCTGACCCCTTCTTTCAACTGAATAGTGTTATAAATGCAGAACATCCAACACAAAAATTACTCTTTTGATGTCAGAGGTGATGTTACTTTTATATAAGAGGGTCATCCTCACTTCCCAAAACTGCTGTTAATTTGACTTACTCTAATAGTTTGTTTTTGCGAGCCACAAGGTTGAATATTCTTCCTGAGGTGAGATCAGCCCTGACCCTACCAGCATTTAGGAAATCCCTGAAAATATATATTTTTTTCAAATAGGCTTGGAAATCTGAGACATAAGAAGTTCCAAGATGGTTATACTACATGCAGGATGCTGTTCTGTTCTCCTATAGCTTTATTTCTTTGTATTTAATTCCTTTTTTTAATTGTTTTAATTTACAGTATGTTGCCCAAGATACATTCATGAGATGGGTGGCTATATAAATCTGATAAATGCATCGAAGGCTCTCCAGATGACAAATGCAACCAGTAGGGGGATGATGGGAACAAATCTGAAGGGCACCAAGTTGCTTAGTCAGATTAGTTGTGGATGATGGGCACTGTAGTCCAGCACAAGTGAAAATCTGGATAGCAAAACGGACAGCCTTTAATTTAATAATTAAAATTACCAAATTGGAGAAGACTCTAGTTAGCAATGGGGTTATTAAACTGACACCCCTTCCCCAACCTTCATTTTATTTATTTGTATCCCGCCTTTATTATTTTACAAACAAAGCCCAAGCGGTGATCTTGAGGCCATCCCTCCCAGCCTAGCCTTCCTCACAGGGCCGTTGTGGGGCCACGATCAACAGAGAACCCTCCAAGAAGGGCCAAAGCAGGAAAGTCTATTAATATGGTATACTCGAAAAGCCTCCCCCAAATTTTAAAAATATCATCCTCCTGGAAGGATAAATATAAATCAATCAATGAGCGAGGACTTCTCCTCAGCCTCGAAGTCAAATCCTTTCTCTCAGGCCAGCCTACCTCGCAGGGCTGTTGTATAACCCTGAAGCTCCAGCGGTGTGAGGTAGGCCGCGTCGGTCGCCTGGAGCCCCTCGGAAGACAGACGGCGCTAAACCAACCGAACCGAGGCTGCCAACCCAGATCTTCCCTCAGGCGACGCCCATCGCCGGTTGCGGCTGCCTGGCCGCTTCCTCATTTCCGGTCACGGAAGCCGCCGCCTGGTCGAACCATCCCGTGATCGGGGCGGGTGGAGCTCCAGGAAGGGGGGGATAAAAATGGGCGCGCCTGGGACGAACCAATCTGTCTTCTGGAGGGGGGCACAAACTGCTATCGATTTAATTCGCTCCTTTTCGATAAAGGAGCAACTTGACAGGGGCTGAGTTAATCCTGATAACTGTTAGGGCTTTTTTTCTAAGTACTGGATCTGACAATTCTGCCAATATTTTTTCATATACTTCTTGATCTTCCCCCTCCCCTCGAAACTGTTTGGAGTCCTATAAAAGGGTCACGTATTTACTCTCATTCTCTCCGAGGATACGCGCAGTCGTCAGTTTCATAATAAATGGGCAGTCAAACCGCATTTGAAACACTTTGAAGCTTCCTTCAAAGGTACAACCGCTTGAAGGGCATAGAAGAAAGGATTTCTTTAGCATTACATCTCCCAGAATGCCTTACAGATCTCAAGTCCCAGAATTCCCTATTGTTCCTCCTCTTTCTGCCCGGCTTATTAAGATGCTATCAAAAACTTCTGGGAGAAGAACAAATTCCTCCCTCTAAACCCTTCCGTAGCCATTTTCACAACAGTTGTACAAACGAGCCTGTGTCAGAAATAGCAGGTATGGAGCAAAATTGCAAAACAAAACAAAACCTTGCAGACCAAATTTTAAAAAGGCAACTGGACTTCTTATTTTTAGATGTTACCGAGAAACGTTTCAACTCCAATCCAGGAGTCTTCTTCAGCCGCATATAAGAGAATGACCTGGATGAATGAGAATATAAATAGACGCACATCATGACCTGGATTAAGGAGAACACACGCGGGCAAAGCAGGCACCAACCGCAGGAGCTGGAGCCACGAGACTTCCGCCGCTCTCGCGAGAAGAGCCCGCCGCTCCTTTCGCACGGGAGAAAGAAGGGCGCGGCGGCGTGAGAGGCGTGCCCTGCGTGAGGGGCGTGGACCGGGCGTGACAGCTTGTGCGGCGGCTTCGCTCGCAGCTTCTCTCGTCCAAGATGTCGGCCCTGGCCGTGGCGACCGCGGCGGCCGCCACCGCGGCGGCCGTCACCGCGACGCGCTCGGAGAGGCACGGCAGCCCGGGCTCGTCGCGGGGCTTCTACTTCAACACGGTGCTGTCGCTCGCCCGCTCGCTGGCCGTGCAGAGACCCGCCCCGCTCGAAAAGGTGCGGCCGGGCGAGGGTCGTCGGAGGTCGGGCGCTTCCCTGGGCCTGAGGGGGGCGAAGCGACGGGCCCAGTTTGCAGGGGAGGCCGGCCGGGCCTGGGTGTTAATAGGCAGCCAGAGCAGGAAGGGGTAGCAACGAGGGCTGCTCGTAGAAAGCACGGATTAATCTTCATCATCTTAAAAGCAGTCGCGGTGGGTGCCTTGATTGGGGCGCCACTTGAACCCCATCGGCACCGACAGAATCTCCACTGACAGAATCAGTCAGTTGCTTTATTCAACATCTGCCTGTCCCAGGTCCTCGGATTGCCAAATCCAATCAAAGCTTCTGGCTGACTGCGTGACCAGCCATAATAATGGTCCCGATAGGGAAAAAGCACTTTGGGTGCAATCCCGAAACATCTGGAGCATCACTTGAACACCTTCGGCATTGACAGAATCACCCTCGGCCGGTTGGAAAAGGCAGCTTTACTCAGAGCAGCTGATCACCTACAACAGTCCCTTTGGCACCATCAAACACCAGCATCTTGCCTATCCCAGGTCCTTGGAAGGACTCCACAGGTGCACAAAAATGCCGAATCCAGTCTAAACATCTGGCTGACTGTGCAGCCACCAAAATAATATTGAATTACTGTGGCAAAAGATAGTATCAATAGTGATAGGCACTTTGGGTGCAGTCCCCAAACATCTGGAGCACCACTTGAACACCATTGGCACTGGCAAAATCCTCATCAGTCAGTTGCAAAAGGCAGCTTTACTTTACTTCATTACATCCGATGATGATACCTTTAACATCATCAAATAGGTTCTTGGGAAGGACTTGATAGGTGGAGAAAAATGCCAAATCCAATCTTGGGGGCCCCATCCCAGTGCAGTTATCCCAGTTTGGTTTAAGGTTGGACCCAGCCAGATGTTGTCACCTGTTGAGACAGGACTTCAATGACCTTGGCTGCTCTCTGAAAGCTGCATGGAGTTGACTCCCAACTAAGCATGCACAATATTGCAAGCTAAGTTCATCATATCCCCATCCTCTTAAAACCAAAGGAATGAATTAGTAATATTAAATTAATAGTATTGTAAAACCTTATTGATTTCAGTGACAGTGACATATAACTGTCTTAGACTGGATTCAGTCCTTGTATGTATTGAAGCTTTCTTCTAGCTAGAAGTCTTATGTTAAGAAGATCAAGGCTGCAAACTTGAAAATATTAACTTAGGTAATTCAGTCACCTTAGAGATGCCTTCTTTCACCATTTGAATTTGGAGAGTACTAGGAGAATTTTGTTTTCAGGACACAATTCTGAAAATTTAGTGAGAGGTCAGTGTTTTCAAATGTCAGGTGATTACAAAGATTGAGGTAATCAGGTATGCATTATTGGGAAAAGCTGTGTGATTTAGCAATATTATGCATGTTGAATGTGCTTACAACATCTCTGTTGTAATTAAGAAATATTTGTTAAAAATTAAGAAATATTTCTACCTACTACAAGTTTAGTAGCAGTAGCATTGCTCATTGCTTTAGTTTTTAAAAAGTAGATATTTTGTAATATCATTTGATCTCTGCAAAATATATAAGTAGTGTTTTCAAGTTGTTCAGTTGCTTCCAAATTTTTATGATCTGGTAGACATCCTTTTACTAGGATGATCTGTCAGTGGTATGCAGGAATTGCTTCTTTGCATTCTAGTGAGGCGTAACTCACATTAATCCGATTTATGTCTGAGTTGACATGCATAGAACATAGAGTTTGGAAGTAAAGCTCAAAGATTATTGTGAAACATTTTAAGTTATTAAACACAGTATCAGTGTTTGGTAGTTTAGAATACAGTTTTTCAAATTTAACAGCTAAGATGCATGGACTTCAGTTCCCAAAATTCCCCAACCAGAAATTCTGGGAGTTGAAGTCAACACAATTTAAAATTGTCAACTTTGAAAAAAGTGGTTGAGAAAGATTCTGTCCTAACTTGGTGGCTGGTGATTCTTTTGGTAAAATTGTATCCAGCACTGAATTGGATAGTATTTTTCACCTAGACACCTAGGTTGTTTTTTGTAAGTTGTAAGGTTGTAACTATGAAAGGTAGTAAAAATAAACATTTGTTAGACTTCAATCAACATTTGCTAATGTAAACTATAGACAGCAAAAGAAGGCAAAATAGAAGAAAATGCATGAATGTAATGCCCTCCCAATTTATTGTGTTCTTCCACAGACATAATCACAGATTTCTCTGATTTTTCTGCATCAAGTTATCTTCAACTTATTTGCATTCATCTGCCTTTCTGCTGATTGTATAATCTAACCTGCATTTCAGGTTTTTCATCTGAGACCATATTCACCACTATGGCTTTTCTAGTGACAATTGTCAATGCTTTCTACTTGTCATATAGCATCTATAATGTTGTTTTGGTGTTTGTGTTTATGAGTTGTTGTTGCTGGTTATTATGATGTGTTCTCTACATATTTTGTTTTTAAGATTGTTCAGTAGAAAAGCTGGATAAGAATGTTTCAGTAATACAGTATGGATGCAGGAAGATTTGTCTTGAACTCTACATGGCAGTGGTATTTTAAGTGGATGAGGATATATGTCCCTATTTCTATTGAGTAGTCAGATAGCAATTATTAAAGGGCAATAAAAGAACAATACCAACTACAGAAATATTGATTTCTGAAAAATACTTATCTCAGAGTGCAATCTTATAAAGATTTACCTCTTGAATTACTTAGAGCTTACATCTGAATAAACATGCATGGGGGGCACTGTACAGTATGAGTATACTGTGAGTATACACGAAATCTTTTCAAAGCAACAGTATTAAATTGCTTGAATGTTCCTTCTCTTGAATACATCTGCAGATGACTGTTTGGTAGCTGTAAGATCTATTTAGAACATAAATATATTTACATCCTGCTTCTTGAATCTAAAAGAAGAGGCTTATTAAAAAGTTCCAAATTTAATTGACTGATTATGAGCCATTAAGGCAATATCACCTCGTAGGGACTACAAGAGAGACCCTCTTCAGGATGATCTGTTTCCAATTTGGCCCTTCAGAACTTCCAGTGGTGCGCCCATCACTGCCATAATGGCTGCTTGTCATCCTCTTCGTGGATTCAGAGGGTCCTTCACCACAGAGGCACAGTCTTAACTAATGGAGAGCTTTTTTGCATTTGCACTCTAGAATAGCCATCGAGAGGACGTTAAATGAGCTAACATTAGTGGTCTCCAGAGTTTAGGAATTGTTCAGTTTAAATGTCTTGCCGGCCTAAAGAAGGGATCAAGTCCTCAAAAACATATTCCAGTTGGCTTCCCAGATCTTCATCACATTGCTTGGATTAAGTCAGTGCTCGATTGTATGCTGCACTTTTCACAAGGATGATCTTTTCTGTACTGACTCATAATTATCTACCATAATAACAGAGCCTAGACCTTTTGGGGGGGGAAACTTATTTAATCAAGGAACAAGAGTCTCAGGGATAGAAGTGCAGGTTATTTAAGTTTCAAATAAATAAAAGGGGTGAATTTCAATTTTTGCCTAATTATAACTAATAATAATAATTATAAATAATAGATATGCTACTGAAAGAAACATTTTTGAATCATTGCTTTCTGCTTCTGTGGAGGATGGAATGATGCATCAGATGAGCTGGCAATCTGAGTAGGCACAGAGAGACCTATTTTAATGAGAATGTGAAAAACTGTTTTATGAGTGATTTTTTAATCTGAGCAATATTCTAGTGTTGTTTACCATATTAGATTGGTGGTTGATAATAGCTGCTGTTACCCCCCTTTCGCAACAGAGGCACCTGTACCATCCCTTTTCTCTCTCCCCAAAGGTCCAAAAGTTACTGCGCATGCCCCTTTCACAACAGAGGCACCTGTATCATCCCTTTTCTCTCTCCCCTTAGGTCCAAAAGCTACTGTGCATGTGTCCAGTGGACATCCATGGGATTTTTCAGCTGGATGAGCGCCGCAGAGATGCTGTGATTGCACTAGGAATTTTTCTGATAGAGTCTGACCTGCAGGTACTGTTCCCTTTATTCACAAATTTTTTATTTTAATATTTACAATCCTCCCTTCATCAAGTCTCAGGGCATTGGCAAAAAAGCTCAATATAATGAAACAAAACTGTTAAAACATCATAATACATTCTGTTTGCTAAATTGAGTCTGCAGAAATTTCACATTAATTTGTTAAAGCAGTGTTTTTTAACCTTGGCATCTTTAAAATGTATGGACTTCAACTGTCAGGAGGATTCTGAGAATTGAAGTCCACACATCTTAAAGTTGCCAAGATTGAGAAACATTGGACTGTTTGTTTGGCTTTGTTATTTCTTCTGTGAATCTTTCTATCTTCTGCTAAGGAAAGACCCACTGGGGGATTAGAGACCTCTGGGTGCAGACTCATTTAATTTCTGTTGGGACTAACTCAGTGTTTCTTCACCATAGGAACTTTAAGATGTCTGGACTTCAACTTCCAGAATTCCCTATGCTGGCTGTGGAACTTTGGGAGGTGAAGTCCAGACATCTTAAAATTGCTAAGGTTGAGAAACATTGGACTGTTTGCTTGGTTTGGTGTTTCTTTGTGAATTTCTTTCTATTTTCTGCTTTCCCTTCTCATCATTGTGATACAGATTTACTCTTGGTAGAAATCTGATCATTTAAGAAGTGCATTTGAAATGAACTTGATCTTATCCTTAGAATATTTAGCACTGTACTGCCATTCCCTTTTCTGCATGAGTTCTTTGTTTTGACATTTTTAAAAAAACTGTTGTTCCAGCATAAAGATTCGCTTATCCCTTACCTTCTCCGGCTACTGAGGGGTCTTCCCAAAGTGCAATGGATTGAAGAAAGCAATTCACGAAAAGGCCGAGGTGATTTTTTTAAAATTATTTGGGGTTTTTTAGCTTAAAGTGCTGTTGCTTGACCTTGGCAATTTTAAGATATGTGGACTTCAACTCCCAGAATTCCCCATGACTGGCCGGAGAATTCTGAGAGTTGAGGTCTACACATCTTAAAGTTGCCAAGGTTGAGAAACACTGGCTTAGAGCATCTTCTGATTAAAGGCTTTTGGTGGCGTTCTCAAGACACTTCTCATCTTGCTTAATTACAGCAGCATTGAAAGATAGAATCCAGTTGGCCAGCCTCATTTCTCCTGGCCCTTATTTTGCTCACCTTTTGTACTGGAATGTGGGGATGACTTGGGGGACGAAGGAAAGAGATGCTACCAAGGAAATAATCGGGCAAGAGAGGCAGGAACCCCCAGTGACTTAACAGTCAGAGGAAGAAACTCAGAAAGGAACCTCCTTAATGCATCAGGCTGTAAAATAGATGGTGGAAGATTTGTACCTTCAGATTTGCGTGATTCTGTTAATGTAGCCTTACAGTAAAGTAGAATTAGCTCATCTAGTTGGGTTTCCTGACCAGTTTGTCTAGGAGGGCTTCAGAAACTTATCCTAAAATCATGGAGGGGAGGGGAAGCAAAGCTAGCATCCTGATCCATTTATTTTAATTTTTTTCATGGCACAAGAGCTGTTCTTGTTCCTTAATCCTTGTCTTTAGATTACCTAAAGTAGGCTCATATCTTTCTTAAATCCGGGCTTGTGAGGCAAGGTGGTAAGGAGTGAAGACTTAGCACAGTGTTCATTCCCATTACTCAATAATGAGATGAGCAGCATATAAAATATAATAAACAAAATATTTTTTTAAAAAGCCACAGTTTTTAAGAACCAGATTGCCTCAGGCTTCTTGGTTTTTCATGGATCCTTGGCACATTCAGCTGGTTATTCACAAAATGTTCCATTTATTACCACGCTTATAGGCACGCTTCCAGTCGCAGAAAACTTCAGCTTCTGTTTGGTGACCTTGTTATCAGATGTGGCCTACAGGGATGCATCTCTTAGAGAACAGGTAAAAGTGGTCACAGGGAATCCAGTGCATTGACTGTTAACTTGTTTTTCTATCATTTTTAAACATTACAGTCCAGGTAGTCCTTGCTCAGCGGCCACTCATTCAGCAGCTGTTCAGACTTATGAGTCTTGTCATTATGACCAGTCCTTAAAGTTTCAGCTGTTGCAGCAGTCCATGCAATTTGCAACGCTTCCTGATAGCTTCTCACAAAATCAATGAGGAAACTGAAAGGAAGTCAGAAGTCACAGTTATGTGAGATCTTTACTTAAGGACCTACAGTGATTTATCAACCAGGGTCTACCAAAACTGCCATTACAAAGCACCGCGGTCACATGACATTACGCTTTACAACTTCATTGCTTAGCGACAGAAATTCGCTAAGTGAGAATAATGTCTTTGTCCTTGTGGCACTTGTCAAGCAGAGGACATTCATTGTGATGAATTTGTAATGAGATAAGGATCAAATTATTGATGGTAGGTAAAACTTAAGGGTTCTAATTTTAAACAATTGAATTATCCTTTTGCAAACATGTTTCCATCTGTTAGCAGTCAGGTGCTTAGAAACTTAAGAAATATTTGAGTTCTTAATTGCAGTTTTGGCATCTTGTTTCAGTTTATGACATCTAACACTTTTTAAATTACTTCATTTTGTAACATTAATGTTTTGTTATTTTATGCTATCATATATTGTTATGACCTGTAGTTGCAACATTATACTTGCTTACATGATGTTAATTCTGCCTATATTTTTTTCTAAAATTGATGGCCTTTATTGTTACAGGTTTTAGAGGCAATTTTACAAGTGATGAAAGTCTTGTTGGGAATGTGTAAGTCTCCACAGATCCAGGATAAAGGTAAGCAAATTATAGCTCTGAAAGTTGCTCTTTGTTATAGCAAATGTTAAGTTCACCTCTTTTTTCTCATGTTTTCATTCTTCAAAAGACTACCTAGAACAGTTGCCACCATTTGTTGTATTCAAAAGCTTTTGGGGAACATTGTTCATAAATGTGATTAATGTGCTTTGTTTTCTCATTTCTGTTCAAGTTTTATTTCTTTAATGCATTTCTACTTGTTGCAATAACCAGCGGTTCAAGGAAAATTATGATTTATGTGAATGAGCTGCAAGTATCTGTTCCCCTTCCACAGCCTTAAAAAATATCCCCAAGGATATTTTTCTCCTATTACAAAAAATCCATCCTGTTATTCCTGGAATGATGTTTGGTTTAGAATGTCCTTAAAGGCCACCAGGAATTGACACTTCAGTTTGGTCACTGAACATGGAACTTCAATAGCCTTATAATAGATTTCCCCAGTATACATGATTTTTGCATGGATAGACTTCCCCCAGGTAGCTGGGGGATTCTAGGAAATGAATTCCATATATTAATAAATAAGTTTATATATAAATTTAATAAATTTAATTAAATTAATGAAATATATCTGAAGGATACCAAGCTGAGCTGTAGCTGGCTAGACTCTTGGAACACAACAATGTCTAAAATATATTTATTATTGCATAATTTTGTGGATTGCAGTTCATAGGAGATGATCTTTCACCAACAAAAGAAGAAGGAAGAATGTATGAAATCTCATTCATCATGGGAAAAACTGCAGAATCTTCAATGTCATTAGAGTCACAGTTCCCATCATCCCCTACCATTGGCCATATTGAGAGAGGATGCAGCAGACTAGAGTCATACAACATCTGGAAGCTTTCAAGTTTCCAGTCTTTGCCATAGTTGGGAATTTTGGCTTTCATCAGAATCACAAATTTAGTGAAATACATATAGTCCTTGACTTACAACTGTATTTGAGCCTGGCAATTATGGTTGTAAGTCATGATGGTCATAAAGTGGGTCATCACATGACTGACTTGATTTTATAACCTTTTTTGCATCAAGTTCAACTTTGCATAAGTTGAGCATCAGTTGTTAAGCAAACACAGCAGTCACAAGATGAACCCATTGTTTGCTGTTCACATTTTTTGCCGGAAACTGGAAGTAAATGTTTTCTGGCAAAAACATTGTAAATTGCAGTTAAG
>JANHZU010005473.1:3065-47825 GCA_032468055.1 Acrochordus granulatus | reverse complement strand
TTTGCTGCCTTACTGCAGTATTTTAATTTCTGGTTGATGAAGATTTGTAGATTCTTGCCAGAAAGATTCACATTTCATTTTTTAAATCTAGAATTGATGTCTCACATGACAGTAAAAATAGTTGTCCTGATTTTTTTTAATCAGGATGTTATTATGATTTGTTGCATAGCCAGCCCAAAGTATAGACTAGATTTGGCATTTTTATCCACTTATCAAATCCCTCTCAAGGACCTGGGATAGGCGCATGTTCTTGTTTGATGGTGTTCAAGGTATTGTCACAGGATGTAAGATGTTCCAAGCAGAGCTGCCTTCTGCAATTGACTGATAGTGACTTTGTCAATGCTGATGGTATTGAAGTGGCACTCCAGATATTTTGGGATTGCACCCAAGGTATCTATTACAATTATTTATTAAATTTACATGCCACCCATCTATTGTCAAGCAACTCAAGTGTTAGATTTAGTGCTACCTGGTTTATCAAGGTCCCATTTTTCAGAGCTTTCCAAACGGGTCTCGAGATCTCTTTCGTAATCCTGCCCAGCTTTGAACAATGAAAAAATTAGATTAAATATTTCATCAGAAAGCTGATGCTTCCGGTTTTGTTTTCTTTCTTCCCTCTGCTCCTTCTTTGATTTCTCATCAGACACTGTTCCTTAGCTGTTATTAATGCCCTGGCTAATATAGCTGCAAATATACAGGATGAACACCTTGTGGATGAGCTGCTGATGAATTTGTTGGAACTCTTTGTACAACTGGGGCTGGAAGGAAAGAGGGCCAGCGAGCGTGCAAGTGAGAAAGGACCAGCACTAAAGGTAGGAGAAGAAAGAAGCCAGGTTTCTTATTGATCTTCAGAATAAAAACTTCTCTCTTTATCTATTTGGAGGCATGGTGGTCAAGCAGTTAAGATTCTGGGCTTGTCAGCCAGAAGGTCAGCAGCCTGAGTTCAAGATCCAGATGCCACAGAATGTTACTTGCTCTAGCTCTTGCCAATCTAGCAGTTCGAAAGCATGTAAAAATGCAAGTAGATAAATAGGTACCGCCTTTGGTAGGAAAGGTAACAGTGTTCCATGTGCCTCAGCACATAGTCATGCCAGCCACATGACCATAGAAGTGTCTTCAGACAACACTGGCTTTTCAGCTATGAAACGGAGATAAGCATCTCCCTCTAGAGTTGCTCATGATTGAAAAGGAAAACCTTTATCTTTTTTCTCTATTAATTATATTATGATTTTGTTATTTATTATATTAATATCTATATATATAGCTGCTCATTTCTAAGCAGCATGCACAAAACTCTCAAAGATTCAAAATAATTAAAAGCAAAACCACTAAAGATACAATTAAAACAGTGAAAAACTGTAATGAAAACAGGGGGAAGGGCATTCTAAACTTCAACACTATGCAACCATTTCATAGGGTCCACCTTTCCATGGGACCCCCTCCCAGTCCCAATGATGAAACCTAGTTTTAAGGGCCTTCCAAAAAGCCAGCAGGGTTCAATCTCAATCTCAGTTTGGTTGGCAAACTTAAAACCATGTGTTTGCATAGGATACTGCCAAACTAAACCATGTTATGGCCTAACCTGACATAATCAGTCTTTTGGTGGACATAGGCTATGCTTATTTTAGAATGGAATTTTGGGATGGAGGTCTGAGGGCTGAAAATGGAATGGAATCCCATCCCACTAGGACCAAGTTGTACCTTCTAGGGAGAGTGTCTTAGTTAGCCTAGTTTAGAGCTCATATTATTTTTCCCTATCTTGTGGTGGAAACTTACATGGTTAAGTTTGGATCATCTCCAAAGAGTTTTTTGAGATCTGCTCAAGAGATCATAGGGTCCTTTGGTCAGGGAGTTTGTAAGAGCTGCCAAGAAGTCAAATGTATTCTTTGCACACCTGTGGTCCTAGGTTTCCCATTTCTGGTTATGCACAAAGTGCATAGTCCCAATCTATGCTTACTACCAGGAGAATGTCTGTTTCCTTTCTCTCTTCTAGTTTCTTTTTCTCAGTTGATCTCTGTTGTCTTCTTTAGGCCTCCAGCAGTGCAGGTAACCTTGGAGTGCTGATCCCTGTTATTGCTGTGGTGAGTGTTCACTTCTTGTCCTGAAACATTGCATGACTTTAAGGGAAACAAGAAGAGTTTTAGGAAATGTAAAGAAACATCTCCCAAGAATTTTGGGACTCAGTGTGTGTGCTCTGCTAAAAGTTAGAAGGCCATTAACCGTCCATTTGAAATTTCAGATGATTCTTGTCAATTGGTGTTCACCACATGGTAGAGGACATGCTGGGGGCATAGATTTGGAAAAGGTGTAGCAAATAGTAACTAAAGCAGCTGTAGGTAAATTTATTGGTTTCTGTATTTTATTGATCCTGTATTGTAGCAGCTTGATGGGGAAGTATAGAAAAATGCAGAAGTTCTGTTTTAAAAACATTCCTGGATATATGTTTACTGCTGCAGATTTATCAGAAGAGAGCTTCAAAACCCTGACATATAAAGCTATTTTTCCTTTTAAGTCTAGGTTCTCAAAACAATATTGTGTGTCATGTGCATGAAGGACAAAGATCATCCTTGCATGAGTCAAAATAACTTTATTGTATTCTTCACTGCTGTTCCATTTTAAACCAACACCCCCCCAAAAAGTGGGCATTTTGATAGGCTACACTGATGTCTTTTTAATGTGAAGCACAATACACATTAGGGATTTGGATTTCTTGACATGGAAGGCACAGGGTTTGGGAAGCTTTGGGACCATAAATTTCCTTCCCACTAGAGGACTGATTTACTCTATTCAACATGCCTTTTACTTCAAAGCTATTTTGATGTTTAATCGGACGGGCTGTAATCTGATTTTTTTTCAACTGCTTGTCACTCAGTAAATACTGTCCAGAGCATTGACAAAGGTTAATGGTTACATTAAGGGTCTATAAAGCAAATATTTAGTTTTCTTGCAAAATTTATGATGCTCAGGAGTTCTCAGTCATGATAGCATATGTATTTTTCTTCACTTCTTTTTTTTAAAAACTTGGCGATAGAACATAACAACTGCTTAAAAGGACATTTTGTTACACTGAAATTGTATATGAAATCCTTAGGAAACAATTGCCTTTCCTAATATGGCATTTGCCAGATGTGTTAGGCAACTGTTGTGGAGTTTGCCACCTTAGCACATTTGGAAGATGCCAACTTTGGGAAGAAACTGTGATGGCACTTGTGATTCACCTGAACTCTACTTCTGCCTACAAAAACCAGTAATAGTTTGAGTATATCAAAGTGGTTTACATGCAGTTGTCCCGCGAACATAACTCTG
Source organism: Acrochordus granulatus (assembly GCA_032468055.1). Lineage (NCBI taxonomy): Eukaryota > Metazoa > Chordata > Lepidosauria > Squamata > Acrochordidae > Acrochordus > Acrochordus granulatus. The sequence continues at coordinate 44,519 of JANHZU010005473.1, read as the reverse complement.
CTATTTAAGGCTTGCTGGGGTTGGCAACTCTTCCCATGAAGAGCAGGCAGCTGGTACGATGTTCGTAGATAAGGAAGAGAAAAGGATGGTCGATGATAAAAGGGATTTGAGCTGAAAGGGGTGTAAAGGTCAGTTTGGTTACGGAGGCAGCTTCGGTCCCTTCTTCATTCACCGTAATTGTTCCTTGATGATTAAACTGTCAAAAGGAGGATTAAAATTCAAAAGCAGCACAAAATAAGCCAGTTATAGCTTACAGTGGTAATTAAGGAGCTGGCCTAGAAACCAGGATACAGTGAGTTCTAGTCCTGTCTTAGGCATGAAAGTCAACTGGATGACTTTAGGCCAGTCACCAGGAGATGTTGAGTTCTAGTGTCACCTTAGCCATGAAAGCTGGCAGGTGCCTTTGGCCAATCACCAGGAGATGGTGAGTTCTAGTTCCACTTTAGGTGTGAAAGCCAACTTTGGGCCAGTCACCAGGAGACAGTGAGTTCTAGTCCTGCCTTAGATGAAAACCTGGTGGGTGATCTTGGGCCAATCACCAGGAGACGGTGAGTTCTAGTCCTGCCTTAGTTGTAAAAGCTGGCTGAGTGACTTTGGCCAGTTCCTATCTCTCAGCCCAACCTATTTCACAGGGCTGTTGTGAGGAAAATAAGAAGAGGAAGGAGGATAACGTATGTTTGACACCTCGAGTTATTTATAAAGTTATAAAGATGGGATAGAAATCAAATAAATGTTACGTCTGGGGTATTATAGCTGAACCAGGTACCTGATTACTGCAGTGTCCTGTAATTTCTAATGTACCTCTTATTAAATCTGCTTTTTTTCTTGCCCTCCTATTCTCTGTTTTATATCTGCTCCCTTTTTCTTCTTTGCTCACTTTTCTCTCTCTGCTATGTTCCTGCTCTCTGTCCTTTTAACGTGAACTAACAATCCCAAAATTATAAAACATTTCTTCTGGACCGTAGAACCTAAACCAAGCTGGGAAGAAAACAGTCATGACAGGATAATGTTTCTGTTCTATCTCCTCTGAAAAATTGACCTCTCTGGAATATTATTTTGTGCCAGCAGTTAATTACCTTATTGATAGTTATCTTTTCTTCTGAGATACCAGAGTAGTTGCCATGTGGGGTGAACAGCTCCTCGATGCCCATCTCTTTCAGAGGCTCAATCAAGTCATAGCTCTTCTCCAGCTTAAATCTGGGCATCACAACTTCTCGAGTTCTAGCCACAACAAAAGAATTAAAGTTAAGGATGAATTGATACAAGTCACCTGCAGTGTTTCAGTCTTGCTAGTGTGCAACCCACCACCACACCATTCAAAGGCCAAATCCATCTCTTGGATCAAAAAGAACTTGTGCACTCTTATCCTAACTTAGTAAATCATGTGTCACCTTCTGTAACAGTTGTGGAAGGTGCTTAAGAAAGACATTTTGAACCCTGGAGAGGAAGTTCTACTAAATGGCTTGCTGTTTTCCTCTCTCTTTGTTTTTCACATTGTGCATTTATTTGCAAATCTTTCTTCTCAGTCATTGGATCTAGTTGTGTCTTTCCCCCTTCTTTAACAGAGCCAGGATTATGGGATTATTGCATGCCAAGTTTCTCTTTGAGTGAGACATGCACATCAGCATAATCACTGCTGGATTATAGTAGCATTGTATGCTGCAGGGCATAATATTGGTTTTAGATAGGAATCACAGAATCTGCGATGGTTAGGCAGAACACAATCTCCATGGCAATAGAATACCTGTTGGTCATGCTCTTCTGCCATTTCTCAACCACCTGGGGAGTAAGTTGGTTTTCCAGAATCTTCAAACCGGATAATTTATAGGGTAGAACAATCAACATGCTTATATTACCCACATAGGGTAATTGCAACACTCTGCAATCTAACTCATTGTCTTCAGTGGCCAGGAAACTGGCCTTGGTCTTCATCATGGGAACCTTCACCGTCTGTTTCTCATTCAGCCTGAAGGTCTGTTTGTGAGTCATCTCCACTGGAAATTTGTTTTCCCAGGTTCCTGGTAATACAGTGAAAACATGAGCCAGTAATTCTTTTCCTAGGGCTGACCATATTTAGTTGCATCAGTTACTTTAGTTGCAGTTTTTACTGCAGATCAGCATTAAAATCGTAATTAGCATTATGTGATTAGCATTCACAGAAACCTTCACAGTATAGGTAGTCCTCAGCTTACAACCACAATTGGGACCAAAATCTCCTTTGCCAAGCAAGACAGTTGTTAAGTGAACCATGCCCAATTTTACAACCTTTTTTTGCCATGGTTTCTAAGTGAACCACTGCAATTGTTAAGTGAATCACACAGTTGTTAAGTGAATCTTGCTTTCCCCATTGATTTTGCTTGTCAAAAGCCAGCTGGGAAAATTGCAAATGCAGATCACATGACCCTGGCATGCTGCAACCATCATAAGTACATGCTGATTGCCAAATACCCAAATTCTGATCATGTGACTGTGAGAATGCTGTAAATGAAAGAACTGGTCATAAGTCACTTTTTCAATGCTGTTGTAACTTCGAATGCTTGCTAAATAAATGGTTGTTAAGTCAAGGACTATATACATACACACACACACACACACATTTGTGTGCATACAGTTTTTTTCATTCCTTTCTCTTACAAGATACAGTAAGGCTTATGTATTAGAAAAACAGCCTTTGCTGATACATGTTTCTTTACCTTTGAAGTACAGACAGTTGAGGATCATCATCCGTGTTTCAGGGTGTATGTTAAGAAGAGCTTCTTTAATTAAGCCTTTGGTGAGCTTTACAATTCGCTCATTAGCATTATTAATGAAGGTTGGGTCTGAAAAGTCGGCCAGCTGAGGCTCAGTGAAATAGTACTTTTTCATATTGTCCTTGAACTCATTCAGGATAGAAAATTGCCTTTGAATATAGAGGTCATTGACTGACCTGAGAGTATAGCCAAAATTTCTCCGGAAGAGCCTGTGAGTAAGTTTGTGGAAGAGGTTATGGATAGTCAGGTAGTCATACTTGGAACTGGCATTAACAAAATTTTCAAAACCTAGAATGTCCAAAACTTCTTCCAGGGTTTGGCCTCTTAGTCCCAATGAAACCATAGCCATGGCTGTGGAAATGCCAACTGGAGCCAAGAAGATATTATCGGAAGAATTGACTTGATCCCTAATGCTTTGGTAAAGGTTGAAGCCAAAATAAGCATTGAGGATATTGAGGCGCTGGATTCGGGTTTTCCCACGAAAAAGTGCCAGAACATTTCCTTGCTCAAAATAAGGCGTAACCTCTGGAATGAAATCAATTATGTCGATGTAGTCGTCCTCTTCATTTGCAATCTTTTCAAAGTCCAAATAGTCATCCTCCTCCTCTTCTTCAACACTCAAATCATTGGTTATTGTGTTTTCCTGATGGAATGCAGGTGACAAATTAGTCACATGAAGAGTTTCGTTCTTGAGAAGCCCATGAGAGTGGATGGATTGTGCTTCACCAGCTTGTTCAAAATGCTCATGAAGGTCCTTGATGCCACACCATACCAATGATATAGTGAGGGAGAAAACAGCTGAGTACCGAAACAAGTTCATCTCCATGTGCTAGAAATGGGATCCTTCAAAAGCTCACAATTAGATGATCTAAAAAACAGGACGTGCACAGGTTTAGAAGGCATGCCGAACTTGACTCTCTCCTAGTATACAAACATTAAAATTAGTTGCTAAGGACTAAAGTCAGCTAGATACGACCGGATGTTGGAATCAACGTTCATATGAGTAGAGTGGCCATTTATACTCAAGAACAGGTAAATGTAACACATTGGACTAAGACATGGTTTGCACCAAGCAAAGTTTATAAGATGCAGGGGTTGGATTCCCACCATAAACTAAGCTAGAATCATGCATGATATGTGACTGTTGGCCAGAATATTGGACATGGATAGAGGAGGACTAGTTCCAATCTCCAAGGGATAATACTTTACCTTACAATTGTGGTTTTCTTTCCAAATCTGCCTCATAGGATTATTAGGAGGATAAAAGGCAGGGGAGAAAGCATCATGCCCACCATCTGAGTTGATTGGTGGTCAGTTGTCCAAATGGGAAAGTGATAAGGCTATAGTTTAAAGACTTGTAGAAACAAAACAGTAATAGTATATATAATTTGACTTCCCTCTATAGTTGGATATGTGTATTTATTTGTTTTATGTTTATTTTATGGCGTTCATTATTTTCTCTGTATTATGATTGATGGGTATGCAGCCCTGCCTCATCCAAGTCAAGCAGTTACACAGTTACATTGCTGTTACTTTGAAGAATAATTGCACACTTTTGCATGCAATTCCTGCATGCCACAAAGTCTTCTTTCAAAGTTTCAATAAGTTGGCCATCTTAATGAAAAGAAGGTAGCCAAGCTTTCAGTCAATGAATAACTTTTATCTTGCAGAAATGCTTCTATATTTATACTTTGAATTTCCAAATAATTTTTTAAAAGGTTTAATTTTAGATAAACTATCCTGTATAAAATAACAGTTCTCTTATTTGAACAGAACCTCTTGCACTTTTTAATGCAAGATGAATTGAAATAAAGTTCTTCAACCAATAGTAAGAATGGGAAGTAAGGTTTATTACTGTTCTCAATTCTATCTTATATGTTTGGGGCTCTTTTTTTTCCAAATTCAAAAATTCTGAATCTTTGATTAAAATCTTTAAGGAAAGAAAATTAATTCTGCACAAAAGCACAAACTACAGGAATAAATGTTGACAGAGTATTAAAATATAATAGTCTCTTTTTACTCTCTGCCGTGCGAACTGATTTACAGCCTGCACCCCCTTGAGACAACCATTTTAAATTTCTTTCTTTCATACAATTTTCTGTTGCAGAATTACCATAAGCAATTATTTTTATCATATAACTCCATTAAGTTATGTTGAGCCTAGCAATGTAGAAATAAAATAATAAATAAAATCAAGAGGCTGAATTGTATTTTGACCATTTCATCGCCTGACTCTTTGTGGCAACTATATTATCAGGCTTATCAATAAATTTGATGTCTTGAGTTGCAGCCATTCAGTTCTCCATCTCAATTTCCCCCTAAAAACACTTATTTTTTTTAAGAATTCCACCTCCCCAAAGTAAGAAATATTCCTTACCTCCTATATTGGCGAAGGGAGCACTCACAAATGCCTTTCCAATATAGACAGATGAAAATGTTTCAGTATGAACTTTGGTGCTGCGGGGGGCTGCTAAAGTAAACAGGCTGTAAATCAATCACTGCTAAGCTCACCATGTCAGCTAAAATCCCTTATGTATGCTGTTTCTGCTAGTTGATTTCCTGCTCTATTTCTTGTTATTTTTTTCTTTTAAAAACATTATCCTATGGATAGGAGCAAAGAAAGATCTTTGTCTTACCTATCTTGTATTCAAAATATATCTTTACACTTTAATCAGTGATTGAGATTGACACCTTGGTTTCTGCAACTTAGTCTATATATTGTATTATTTTTGATTCTGTCTGTTGTCAACTGCAGGGAGTTGATCCTGATTCCAGCAATAAACACCTTTAATAAATAAATACATGTTTTGGTACTATGGGAAGTATATGATAGCTCTCTGTAGGCTTGGTAACTCTTCTTGGACAAGTTGAGCCTAAGACAAGAAGCCGTATCATGTGTCATGAAAAATGTATTACTAGCTGGAACACAGTGGTTGTTAGGCTGATGTAGTTGAATTTGGAGTTGACGTTAGCTCTCAAGCTAAAGAATCCAAGACTGGTAGGATCAGAAAATTAACTTATTATTCTTATTGTATTAGGAGTTAGCAAAGCAGACTTCTTATCCCTGTAAATAAAAACAGTAAAATGTTGTTTTCTTCCTAGCTCACCAGACGCTTGCCACCAATTAAGGAAGCCAAACCAAGATTGCAAAAACTTTTCCGTGACTTCTGGTTGTATTCAGTGCTGATGGGATTTGCTGTGGAAGGCTCAGGTAAATTTCAGTTCTCCAAACTGGCAGAAAGAAACATCTTGATTGGAGTAGAAAAAAATGGAATAATGCCCTGTGTTGTATTTAAAAGAGCTTTATCCCTTTTGAAGAATTTCAGGAGGATAACTCAGCCAACATATTACAGTACTAATAATTAGGCTGGTGGAAAACAAGGCCTGAGTCCAAAGGAACAAAAAAAAAGCATTTTTTATACTTGAATTGAATCACTTTGAGGCTCATGCAGTTTCTCCAGCCTTAAGAAAGGTATTGGAAGTTTTCTCCTCTAAGTCATTTTTTTACATTGGGAATCAGTGGTTTGTTTAAACTGGTTTTAAAGGAAGCCTAGGTATGATTATAAACTGCCTAGAATCATTGCTAGGCAAGATGAGTGGCATATAAGTTTAATAAAATAAGATATCACAGTTTGATGGGGGCTTGTTCCTAGAAGCCTAACACAAGCTTGATTAGATTCTAATGGAATCCAGAGTGTTAATAAAAGCTCTAGATGAACTGGAAGCCTACTGAGCTGGTCCAGAAATAATATTTACTGTTCTTTTGTTTGTAATTATTTCTTCCAAATGTCACTTCAGGTCTTTGGCCCGAAGAGTGGTACGAGGGTGTTTGTGAGATTGCCACCAAATCACCACTCCTGACATTCCCAACCAAAGAGCCCCTCCGTTCTGTTCTTCAATATAACTCTGCCATGAAAAATGACACTGTCACTTCTGTAAGTCCTTTATTGTCTACTTCTTGCTCAGTTAATAATGTGCAGAATATAATCAACAAACGCTGCTGAAAACATAAGTAACTATTGCCAGCAACTCTTAGCTGAACACAGAACAATCCAAAAACAGCCCTTGTGTGATTCTTATGCTTGAAAAACCTCTGTTCTCTCTTTTAAAAAAGCCAATGTGATATCTATAATGGTTAAGACCTTAGACTAAGACCAGATAGATACATGTTTAGATCTTTCCTCTACAATAAATTCTCTTGATTTGGTTTTTGGGGAATTGAACAGAATCCATGGGAATATTCACACAGGCCAGCTAAGCAGAGCTACACATCCTGAGAAGCGATGCACCATAGTGCTTAAGGAACTGGATACAGTTTAGATTCCACTTGACTCTTAGCTGTGAAGGCCCTTTGGGTGAGCTTGAGATTATCATTTTCAGTTCAGCCGATCACATGTTGTTCTAAGAATGAAACTCTCAATGCTGTTGAGAAACCCTCAGCAGAAACCCTCAAAAAGTTTTTTTGAACTCCTGAAGAAAAGATTAACAAATCAATCAACCTGGGATTCCTGGTGGATCTGGCATTGACGCAGCTCAATCCTGTAATATGCTCCTGTAATAAGGGGAGCCGTCCAACCAATTATAGGCTTTCCTTCCCCTCAAGGAGGAAAGAAGCCAAGACTGGAGATTAGGGAGTTCATTTGTGGATGATTGCACTGCAAGTTGAGTCTTGAAGACGATCACAAGTTGAGTCTTGAAGACTATCTAGGAACTGTAACTTTCCCAGAATGTGGCAGCACTTGCAGTGAATAGTTCTCTATGATGCCATGTCACTGCCTCCCTCTGTTTGAAACCATTGTACACTTTGTACCAATTTTCAGCATTCACTTTGGTGTATAAAACCTTGTGTTCTCAAATAGTTTATTTTGTGTACAGGCTGTTTTGTACTTTCAGGTTAAACCAATCACCTTTTGCTGGTTTCACAACTGCACTGATAGGCTTATTATAATTAAAAGAGTTTATTTTATTTATTTATTTAATTTGTATGCTGCCGAAATCCAGAGACTCTTGGCGGCTAACAAAACAATACTAAAAACATTTATTAAAAACATTTTAAAAATAAAATAAACACATTAAAATAAAAATAGTTTTATTTTAAGATTAAAATAAATTTATTTTATAAATTTAAATAAGAGTTACTAGAATCAAACTCCTTTCTGGTGGATGGATGAGATTAAATTCTGTATTCCAAATTTTAGGGTTTTTCCCTCCAAAGGTCTTGTAAGATACCAGAATTATTTTGGCAAAGATAGCATATTCATTTTGAAGTAAATGAAGACACAACTAAAGCCTTTTATTCTCAGATGCCTTTTTCCTTCCTTCCTTCCTTCACTCCCTCCCTCCCTTGCTCCCTCCCTCCTCAAAATCCATGATGATTGTTTATCCACCATTCAGTTAGGGAGTTTTTTTTAAAAAAATAATAATTACAGTTGCAATGTGAGCTGTTTCTTGTGTGTGTATACACAGGACAGTGGAGAGAATATTTTGGCAGGAATCAGAAAGGAAGCATTCTCAGGCTTTCCCCTTCTATGCAGATCCCTCTCTACATGTTATGCTCACTTAAGATGTTAAGACTAACCAGTATTTAGAGACTAAAAATTGCAGGATAGAATCGGTAGGTAGCCTGTTGTTCCCCCTTTAGTTCTTCCGAGCCACATTTCCTAGAATTGCTGAAAGAATGTTAATTTCATCTTTCAGATTAATCCCACTAACCTCAAGTATTTTAATTCAAGAAGGTAGAGGTACTGGCTTCTTTAAGCTTCCTTTTTCTTCTTTTTCATATTTGTTATACAAACCATTCAAAGCTGCAAAGGAGAACAGACATGGTTTCGTACCTTTGCTGGGTTTCAAACAACGCCTCTCTTGGTCCTCTCCCTCAGTTTCATTCCTGCTTCTGAATCCTGGCTTTGAAATATACCTTTTCAGCTGTTAAAAATAAAATAATAATAATTAGAGCTCCAAGGCTGGTCTTTATCAGTTAAGCACTCCAGTGAGATTCTTAATTTTTGTTGACAGCCTTTATCCTGACTCGTGTTGAGTTGGGTTACACAGCATCAACATTCTTGCTCCTCACCACTTCTAAACCAAATATGCAATGTTTGTCTTCTCCCCAGGATGTACTTTCAAATATTTGAGTACCTTCCTTGTGTCACCAAAAGCTTTGATGTTTCTCTTGTTGAATTCTCATTCTTTAAAATAATGAAGTACTGCTTTTCTGCAGAAGTTGTTCAGATCCACTTCTCAATAAATATTCTTCTGCTCCATGAAGTTTACTTTTGGGTAGATTGGTAGACCTTGTGTTTGTCAAGAATGTAGACAGCTTTAAGGCACTAATATGATGTCCTGGCAGAAACAGCTACCCAAACCAGAATTGATTGCTTTTTTAAAAAATTTCCTTTAGGCTGAACTGAATGAATTGAGGAGCACCATCATAAATCTTCTGGATCCCCCTCAAGAAGTGTCAGCCCTGATTAATAAATTGGATTTTGCCATGTCTACCTACTTACTTTCTGTGTATCGTCTAGAATGCATGAGGTATTTCTTGAAATCTTTCTCTGGAGTTGCAGAATAACCCTGTTCCCCCAACATACTTATCTGGGGCAACAGTAGAACAAGTATTTATGTGCATACAAACTCAGTATTAGAGCAAGAATGAGCTGGTTTTATTTATTTATTTAAGCAAATTTATATGGCTGCCCAACTCACTCTTGGTGACTCCAGGCATCTTACAAAAATAAATTCCCAACATATAACCCCAATAACTCCCCATCTGTCCCTGGCAACACTTGTCAGATCAACCACTTAGTGGGCTCATATCACTCTGGGTCCCCAGGCCTGTTGACAGAACCATGTTTTCAGGGCTTTGTAAAAAGTGTCAAAGAGGAAGCCAATCTTAATTGGGATTGGCTGTGATGTTCCATAGAGAGATGGGAGAGAGAGAGAGAATTTTATTTAAAAAAACTGTTTCAAATGTATTTTAGTGAAATTAATTCCTGATCTGTTAGGGTGCTACGTTCCACAGACCCAGATCGTTTCCAAGTGATGTTTTGTTACTTTGAGGATAAAGCTATTCAGAAAGATAAATCAGGTAAGGCGACTCTGGTTCTATGAGACTTAAATTAGATGAGTGCCTGTGTCAAATGCTTGCAGAATAAATGAATTTTTGTAGACGATCCTGTGATATGATTTTGCATAATTAAAAGAATATAAAGAAGCAAATATGTGTGTTTTTGCAGCTTATGTTATCTGCTGGGCACAATTTTCAACTACAGCAGTTATTTTAATTTTGCTTTTTCTAAAACACTCTGCTATTTCCTCTCTTTCAGGTATGATGCAGTGTGTGATAGCTGTTGCAGACAAAGTGTTTGAAGCTTTCCTTAGCATGATGGCAGACAAAGTAAGTTTATAGTTGTATAGTGGTCATTTTGCTCAAATGAATCATCCAGTGTGCTCGCAAGCATCTCTCAGTACTGGATTTCACAGATTTCTGATATTTCCATTGTAGTTTTGAGGGCATCCAAATTAATTTCTCTCCTATGCTCTGGCATATCGGTGGAGGTGTTAAATAGGCAGGTTTTTAAACAGGCTATGTATGCTGTCATGAAGTTTTGATGTAATGCATAAATCAAGTTTTAAGTTCATTGTGAATATGAACTAGTCTATATGACTTGTTCAGGACACCATGTTCCCTCTAGCAGCGGAATTCATCCCGTCAGTTTTTTTCTTTTCCTTATCTCTCACTGAAAAGTGCCATTTTAGCAGGACAGAGACAGTAACGCAGAAAACAAATTATAACAGGTGCTTCTGTAATAAAGCATCCATATGAAACTCCCAGCAGTAGAACCATGTCAAGAAAGATTGATAGCAATGAATAAGGAAGTAATCCAGTAATGGAAAAGTTTGGTTGAGTGATTAAAATCTAAGTTTAGGAAATGTTGGTGTATAGTATGCCAATGTATCATCTGCATGCTTACACACAAGTTAGTAAAGAGCAATGTGTTGATCGAAAAAAAGAAACCCTAACATCTTCTTTTGATATTTAGGCTAAAACGAAAGAAAATGAAGAAGAGCTGGAGAGACATGCCCAATTCTTGCTAGTCAACTTTAACCACATTCATAAAAGAATAAGACGGGTTGCGGATAAATACTTATCAGGTCTTGTAGACAAGTAAGTATTTTGTTAATTACTTGATCGTAGTACGGATTAATTAATGGCTGGGCACTGCTGTGTCCCAGGTATGGATTGTTGTACAGACTTGTATTTTTTTATTTGTTAATTTTAAGGTTCCCTCACTTGCTTTGGAGTGGAACAGTGCTGAAGACAATGCTAGATATCCTCCAAACTCTCTCACTGTCTCTCAGTGCAGTAAGTACTTCTCAGTCGCAAGGAATATAAAATCATAGCTAGCATTCCCAAAAAAAGGAGTTTTTTTCTTGGTGTATGAAGGATGCTAGAAAGTCTTCATTGAGTAAGAAAAAGACTTCTCAGTCTGATAATATTTTAAGAACATTCCTTGATAGCCACTCTTGTAATTGCATCAAGAATAATTGATGCAGTTTACCCAACAAGAGAAATCCAGTTTGTGCAAGCATCCCTATTCTTCAGTTAGGCAACTGGTTTTATACTTAGGAATCATTTTGGAATAATGTTGCTGTGCATCAGGTTTTTGCTCAGTGTTTCCTTTCTGTTTCAGGACATCCATAAGGACCAACCATATTATGACATTCCAGATGCCCCATATAGAATTACTGTCCCTGATACCTATGAAGCTAGAGAGGTAAATAGTCCAAAATACAAATACTATCCATATTTGACTGAGTTTGCCCATTGTCTTAAGTCATGATTTGCTTCATTAAAGTAATGAGAATGTTAGGTTAACAGAATATGCTAAGCTTTGCCCTCGTTTTATAAATCACAGTGGCAGGGTGTTGAGAAAAATTCTGCCTTCCCTATACCTTTCTACATATGCACAGGGATAAGCTTTAGATATCTGATTCTCTACTACACATACAATATCTGGGTTGCAGAAATCCAGATGACTGTTAAGTGGTAGAACAATCTAGAGCCAGTTTAGTATAGTGGTTAAAGATACCAGGTGGTTAAAGATATTATAGTGATTAAAGATACCAGATTAGAAAATATATGCCTGACATTAGTTCTAGTTCTGCCTTAGGCACAATGCTAAGTGATTTTTGGCTAGGCCTCCTCTTCAGCCCTAGGAGGAAGAAGGCAAAGGCAAACTACTTCTGAGATTGTTGCCAAGAAAATTGCACAAACTTGTTCCTGCAGTTACCAGGAATCAAGAACGCCTTGAAGGCAATGTAAGAGATTGGTGTAGTGGTTAGAAACCAGGAGACTCTGAGTTCTAGTCCTGCCTTCAGCACAAAGCTAGCTGGATGACTTTGGTCCAGTCCTGCTCTCTCAGCAGGAAGAAGAAGACAAGACCAAACCACTTCTGAGAATGTTATCAGATATCTGCCTGGATTTGCCCAGTCACCAAGTGTATCTCAAGGCATCAAAGGGAAAAAATGGACATCTGTCCAGTGGAACATTTGCTTTATTATACTTCTGAAGTCAAGCATAAGCATTCCATTACTGATTGACCTTACCACATCTCTCTTTCTAGAGCATTGTCAAAGATTTTGCTGCCCGATGTGGCATGATCCTCCAAGAAGCTATGAAATGGGCACCTTCGGTCACCAAATCTCACCTGCAGGTAAATCCTCCACATTGCTGCAAATGCAGATTAGGGATTTAAGATTAAAAGACTTGAAGGTGGCACATCTAGAATGAGCAGTTCTTTTTTAGGAGGAAATGTATCTTCTCAAATAATGCCTGCTGAACTTTCCTACACCTATTGAAAAATAAAGGAGGCTCCTGTTTTCAGGATTGTTTTTACTGTTACACAACCTTATGACCAAGACTGACCCAGTCTTGACCAAGACTGACCCAGTTAGATAAAGTTCTTTGAAAAAAGTTGCAGCCCAATGTATTATCTTGAAGGTATATTTTTGTGTTCCTATCCTTTTTTTCAGTGACTGTTCATTCAAGTCCTTTTTTTTCTTTTTGAGAGCACAAAGATAAGTGGGTTAAGAGAAGCTAGTGACTGAGCATCAAAACCTTTGTGTGAGGTTAAGTGTATTTTTCCTTTTCTTTAGATTAAAAACAACTTGTTTCGACTGGCCACTTTTATTGAATGAACTCCCTGTTCAAGAAATTAACCCAGTTCTGGTCTCTCTGCTACAAATCCTCCCCTTTTATGGAGTCCTAGGTGCTCTCTGAGCTTGATTGTTTTTCTGCAGACATTTCATTACCAGATAAAATGTGCACTGATGATGTTACCTAGTTTAGTAATGAAACATCTGCAGATAAACAGTCAAGCTCAGAGAGCATCTAGGACTCCATAATTCAACCGTGAGCTACAAATATTCCCTCCCCTTTGAACTGATGTTTGCTCCCCGAAAGGGTTTTGCTTTGGGAGAAGATCATGAAGGATGGTGGGGGAACAGCTTCTTATTTTGCCCCCAATGATCTGAGCAGGAAAACCTCTTCACCTTCATCTTCCTTCTTTTGAAGAATGTAGATTTTGATCCAGAGTCTGCAAAATCCAATAACATTGTCCCTTGAATTGCGTTGCATCTTGGAAAACAGAGAGCTCAGCCACAGGAAACCTGCCTAGCAAAACAAGTCACCCCCTTGGAATAGTCTTCCTCTGAATTGTGGCTCTTGATTGTCTTTTTTCAGGAATATTTGAACAAGCACCAGAACTGGGTGTCAGGCTTGTCTCAGCATACAGGGCTGGCCATGGCAACAGAGAGCATTCTCCACTTTGCAGGCTACAACAGGCAAAACACTACATTGGGGGTGAGTTTATTGTCCTCCTTTTCAGCTACCATGTCTGCAGGTGCAACTTGTGAACAGCCACAGAAAACAAAAGTCCCTGTCTCTAGCAGGTACACAATCCATGGAGTTCTTGGTGCTCTCTGAGCTTGATGGTTGGAGACATTTCATTTCCCAACAAGGTAAACTTCATCAGGGCAAGGGAGTGTGGATGTTATCTATTTGGGTACCGTCTCCAAGCAAACCACCAAGCTCAGAGTACACCAAGGATTTCATAAAACAATACTCAGTAGACAAAATTTGAACTTCTAGATGTTCAACCAGTTCTTTAGCCATTCTGCTATTCTCTAGGGGTGGGGAGAGATGGAGGATCAGAATTGAGTTGTCACAAAGTCCCATCCATTTCTGGCTTCCCCTGAGCATCCAAGATCTCCCTTTATTCTCAAAACTTAAAATACCACATTGTATGTTGCTTCTAGGCCACTCAATTAACAGAAAGGCCTGCCTGCGTGAAGAAAGATTACTCCAGCTTCATGGCTTCCCTTAACTTGCGCAATCGCTATGCTGGAGAAGTGAGTACAGAAGTTCCATTATGCTCTTAAAAGGAATTTCCTTGTTTTGGTTTACATGCACGTGTTTTAAAGGGGATTAGCATGCAGTGTGCAAATCTCCAGGCATGCCTCTATCTTTCCTTGGGATTTGGAGAAAGTGTGCACAATGCCGTCTGTTTTCTGGGCTTCAGATCTGGTGACATAGTGAGAGACTTGTTCATACAAGACGGGCAGCCACGTAAATTAGATAAATAAAAAAAAAATTACTAAATTTGCTGCCTGACTCTCCATGACTCTATTTATTTATACCATCTTCTTTCTTTAAGCTTTCAGAGAAAGAGAGGTGAATGTTAATATTGCAGGTAGTCCTCAGCTTGTTACCACAGGTCAGCCCAGAATTAAAGTCATAAGTCATTCCGCTCATTAAGCGGTTCGTCACATAACCAATGTGGATTTTTGGCGGCATTCATGAAGCGAATCCACATGGTTGTTAAATGAGCACCGTGGTCCTGAAGCAAATTCATTGCTGCAGTGGGTATTTTTCCCAGAAACTGGAAATAAGCACCGGTTTCCAGCAAAAGAGTCATAAGCTGCAATCCTGTAACTGTGGGATGCCATAAATGTGGGCCAGTTGCCAAGCATCCAAAATATGATCACACGACCATACCGGAGGCGGGGGGAGGACCTGGTTGTCAGAACTTAAAATCTGGGTCATAAGCGCCTTTTTTTGGATCCATCATAACTTCAAACCCTCGCGAAGCAACCGGTCCTAAGTCGAGGACTCCCTGTATAGTGTGCCTCTCTCTGCCACACCGTTGCAAACCTTTGGCAATAGTGTGGGTGGCTCATAATATTTTAAAACCTTTTCTGAGTTTTATCGATTCTTCTCTTAACAGGTGGCGGGGATGATCCAGTACTGCAGTGCCACAGGCCGTGCCTCGGATCTGAATAAACTCATGATCAAGCAGCTCAGCAATGCCCTGGAAGCCGGCCAAGCCGAGAATTACACTCAGGCGATGTTTAAGATGACGGCCTTGTTAATAAGCAGCAGAGGTAGTAACAAAAAGGGGGGGTCCTATGATAAAGAAATCTGTGCGTGAGAGAGAGAAATCATCAGAGCCCTGTTGCATCGCTCAGGCAGCTCGCATCTTCCCGGTCACAATTGGGAGCGGGGTTTCCGTTGCTAAGCAAGGAGGTGGTTAAGTGAGTCGGGCCAGTGTTATGATTGTTTGCCAGAGTTGTTAAGTGAATCGTGCAATCATTAAGCCAGGTTTGTATTCCCTTTGGGTTTGTCGGAAGCTGGCCGAGAAGCTTGCAGATGGGGATCATGTGACCCAGGGATGCTGCCGGTGTCATGAAGACACGTCGTAAATTCAAGTGCCCAAATTTTGATCATGTGACCGCGGGGATGCTGCAACAGTCATAAGTGTCTGTTTTTGGTCATAAAAGTTATGAGGACTGGTCATAAGTCTGTTTTTGTCAGTGCCATTGTAGCATTTACCTGTAGTAATGACCTGGGATCTGTGCTCCCACCTTTGAGCATCAGATGATGATTTAGGCATAAAAGCCGTTGTACAAGCAGAGAAATGAAACACAGAAAACAGACCAGCTGCCTTGCGCTTTTCAGGAAAGCATGCGAGCGAGAGAGCAAAAAGCTTGGCAAAAAAGCTCCCCCCCGAATCCCTTCACACTTTTATTAGTTCGCCAAAAGTTAGAAGATTACATCATTAAGAATGTGTGTGCATGTGTACATCAAATGGTTTACAAAATCCTCCCCAACATTTCTCAGCTCTTTGTGTTGCTAAGAAAACTCTCCAGGTGTTGATTTCAAGAAAGTCACTCCCGTATATTTCTGAAGTCCAGATTAGCTCTTATGATCCCAACATGCCATCATAACTATGAACGATTGCTAAGCGATTGATTGTAAGCCGAGGACTACCAGCTGTATAAACTGCTGCTCATGCTTTGTTCGGACATCCTGTGACTTGAGAAGAATAATCAGATTTGCTGTTTTATAGCTAAAATCACTTTTTTTTCCTCAGAGAGTTGCTCAAAGTTATTTAGAGTGTGATAAAGTTATCTGGAAAATACTATTTTTTAAAAAAGAAATGTCTTTATAAATTTTTCAGACACTGATTCCCAGCTGTTACATCACCTCTGCTGGGGCCCTCTGCGTATGTTCAGCGAACTGGTCATGCAAACCGCTGTTGCTTGCTGGGAATGGCTGCTTGCTGCTAAAAATGGGATAGAAGTTCCGGTAAGGAAATTTAACATCTCTCAATGCACAACTGAGCCTAGAAGGTTTCATTTGGGTTTAATCCCCAGTTTAAAGCGCCCCTAGGATTGTAACCTTAGCTTTGTTCTCAAGAAGCAATCTGAAATAAAATCTGATTTTAGGAACAGGCGTATCTAATCTGTTGATTGGTGGAGTTCAAATTTAGCTATGATTGGAATACTTATTTCCTCCTTGGCTCGGGTGGGAAAAGATGTTGATCATGTTAGCTGCTCTCATTCATTCCCAAGGTAAGACTTTATCAAGCATTAAACTCCTCTCAGACTCGATTTGTGCGGCCTGGTAACAGGATGGTTACATTATCTGGGCTTCATTGGTCTTGTCGGTGTGAAATATTCTTTCTACTTCTTTACATAATGGCTGAATTAATGCATCAAGCTAACCTGTGATTTTGTTAACTGTGATTTGTTGAATAAACTACAGGTGGGTTCACGTTTGTATGAAAGTTTAAGTCTTGGTTCACAAACCATAATATTAAACCAATTATTGGAGTACAGGATATGCATGTTGGAAACAAATATGATTGACAAGGATAGACAGCTGAAGAAAGTTATTAAATTTTATTTTTTATTAATTTTATTTATTAACTCAACAAGACTTAGCTTTTATTTTTCTTACCTTATGTCTTCATTTCTTTTACTGTTTTATTAGCTAATTATTTCTTACTCCTTTTCTTGGCATAATATTGTTACCCCAAAAGAGAATGACATGCGTATGTGTGTTTGACAAGCCTCTCAAAAGAATGAGTTAATTTAGGATCAGTTTTCTCTGAAATGGAGCATTATGGCTTCTGCAACAAGCAATGCATTTAGCAAACTTCCCCAAACTTGTTGAACGGGTTTCTTAACATGGGGTTGCATTGTTGCATTTTTATCATGGAGTGCCATTTGTTTCTCTTCCTATTCTGCAATTAAAATGAACCTAAAGTCTGCTGCATCAAAAGAAGTAATGGTTTTGCTTTCCTTAGTTCATGAGAGAGATGTCTGGGGCTTGGCAAATGACCGTGGAGCAGAAATTTGGCCTGTTCTCCATTGAACAGAAGGAAGCCGATCCCTTAGCTGCCTCGGAGGAAAGCCAACCTAAGCCTTGTCCACCAGAGGTCACCCCACATTACATCTGGATAGAAGCAAGTATTCTCTTTCTTTAAAAAGCCAAGGTTTTTTTTTCACAGCACAGGTAAATAAGACATAAATAATAGAGACATTTTATTACCTTCACAAACCCAAAGGGAAAAAGTAGTGCAAGGATAACATAACTCTTAGCAATTACAGCTTATAGCAAAGTGGAATTTACGCGTGATATAACAACATCTGGAATATTTAGGGATTCAGAATTGTTGTTGTTGCCTAATAAAGTTGCGTGAATAAAATAAATCAGGATGCCCCAGGAATTTAGAAAAGAGGGGAGAAGTCAACTGCAAACTGCCCTGTAGAACTGTCATGACAGCAAAATATGGGCTGAGGTAGCTATCATACTTGCACTGCAGGGATACCATTGTTTAGCCAGAGATATTTTCCTATATTTTCTTTCCAGCCCTACTGTGGGGAAAGCATTAAAATAGGCCAAAGAGAAAGTTCTTATAAGTTTCAGAACGGCAGTCTTATCCAGGCAACTGGCCAATTTAAGATTTGGAAACTGGTAGTTAATAAATACATCATGGGGATGCCAACAGAAGAGAATATTTGTAGCTCAGGGTTGAACTGTGGAGTCCTTGGTGAGTCCTCTCTGAGCTTGGTGGTTTGCTTGCAGACATTTCATTACTCAGCTATGTAACATCATCAGTGAGAGGGAGTGTGGAGTTCACAGTGATGAAGTTGCCTAGTTGGATAATGAAAGATCTGCAAGCAGACTACCAAGGATTCTACATCATGGAGATGATCTGCATAATTCAACTGGTGACATGGATAACCAAAACTCAATTCTACTGAGCGTGAATCTCTGCATTGTTTTAAAGTCCATCCAACTTTGCTTCCCAGCCATTCTTTCTACCCCACAGATTCTTCTAAGCTTAAGGCAGTGGATCTGTATGCATAAGAATGTGTTTTTGAAATTTTAAAAACTCAAAATCCTATGTACTTGAGCCTCTATTTGAGTATCTTCAGTATCAGCCTGAACCTTTGAAAACAGAATGTGAAGGCAGTAGCTCTCTGATCTTGTTGCTTCTTAGTGGCCACATCTTATCACATCTGTTTCAACCATGATTGCATGTCCAGAGTGAACCGGTTTATACATCAAACTGAGCCCCCAACCCAATCAGTTTAGGGTTTAATCTGGTTTACAAACCAGGCTCATTTCGCCTAGATAAATAGCTGACTGAGAAATCTCACCTGCGCAGAAGTAGCTCATCCCCTTTTGAGTTGGCCATCACCATCCTTTTTGGGTGAGGGATCCACCCGTGCTAGAAATAGCCTCATGGCAAACATTGGCTTGTTCAAGAGAGTTTAACCAATTGTTTCCTATGTACAGTTCTTGGTGCAGAGGTTTGAAATCGCCAAGTACTGCAGTTCTGACCAGGTGGAAATTTTTGCCAGCTTACTCCAGAGGTCCCTTTCTTTGAATATTGGTGGATCAAAGAGTAGTATGAATCGGCATGTGGCAGCCATCGGGCCACGTTTTAAGTAAGTGAAACAACTTGGATTTCTTCTTCATTTATTTTTTTCAGAGGTGGGAGTGGATATGAAGAATATCAAAGATAGTTCAGTTTTTACTTTACCTGTCAAATTGCACAGAGCTGTTTTTCTCCGATTCTTGGCAATAGTTCTCAGTCCCATGTTCGTGTTGTTTAGGAAAAGTGTAACATATGCTGAAGTATATTTATGAGTATCGTGTGACCTCATTGTTTTTCCAAGGAGGTTAAAAGGGGGCTCTTAATATTGGTTTCTGTTTTTTTGCTCATAACAAGCTTGCAAGAGAAAGAGTTTGCAAAGTCAGTACAACAAATTAATGGCTCTTGGATGATTCAGATGCAAATCTCACAGACCCTTGATTCATTCAGTTGCTAGGCTGCCAGACCAGATTTGACAGCATTCAGATAATTTCAAAAGAAAATATTGTAGCCCAACCTTGCTGATCATATATACCTTCCCTTCATGAGTATCCTCAGAACTTTCTTACTGTCATCCAAATGATAAAAGCAAGATCCCGCTGCACATTCCATCTTTTTTGGCCAGCCGTGGGACATCACAACTCCCTTCCCCCAAAAAGTGAGGCTCAGGATGCAACATCACTTTTGTCATTTTGCCATTTCACTTTAAAGTGCACACATCTCTTCCTTCTTCCTTGACCACTTGGAGCATCCTACCTAAAGATCCTGATGGAATTCTTTTGGGCTCTTTTAGACTCTTAACACTGGGGCTGTCTCTGCTTCATGCCGACGTCATCCCAAATGCAACGATTCGCAACGTCTTGAGAGAGAAGATCTATTCTACGGCTTTTGATTACTTCAGGTATTGCTATTCTTTTTCTTCTCCTTGCATGTCAACAGAGGATGATCAAGTTGTTAAAAATGAAAGTGAAGTCAAGTTCAACTCAAGGACTGGATACTTGCATAACATCCTTGCAGTTTTCTTGGCAAGATGTAGAAATGATTTGTTGTTGACTTCTTCCATGAAGATGCAGGATTTTTTTACATCCCAGTTTAACCTACAGTCTTGCTTCCTAGCTAGCTCCCCATCAAGACAATAACTGAGGCTGACCCTGCTTAGCTTGGGAGATCAGCCAAAGTCAGCTAAGTATAGGTAGTCCTTGTCTTACAAACACAGCTGAGACCAAAATTTCCTTTCCTAAGCAAGGCAGTTATTAAATGAGTTGAATTATTTTTATGACCTTTTCTGCCACGGTTGTTAAGTGAATCTGGCTTCCTCCATTAACTTTGCTTGTCAGAAGCTGGCTGAGAAGGTAGCAAATGGGGATCACGTGACCCTGAGACACTACATACATGCCAATTGCAAGCACCTTGATCATGTGACCACGGGATGTCGCAGCAATCATGAGTGTGAGGACCAATCATAAGTCACTTTTTTCAGTCATCTTGTAACTTCAAATGGTTGCTAAATGAATGGTTGTAAGTCAGGGACTATGTATTACAATCCTCCCTGATGGGTAAGGGGCTTTTTTTAAACTCATGGACTACTTGCTACCTGCATTCTCTGTATGATTCCCACAAGGAGGATAAATCTGTATTTTTTAATGATCTGATGTTTTCACACCAATCTGGTTGATTTGGTTTTAGCACAGTGCATAATCTCAGCCACTAGGATATGAATATCCTGGCTTCACCCTAGATTCTTGTAGCATATTCAGCAAGTTAAAGTTTAGCAGATGTGTGATTCTAACTGAAAGCTTTAGTTTATTCATTCATTTGAAACATTTGTATGGCTGCCCAATTCAACTAAGGTGACTTTGGCAGATTGCAAAAAAACCCAAACAAAAATGCAGAGAACCTAACAGTCAATCATG
This sequence comes from Acrochordus granulatus, assembly GCA_032468055.1. Lineage (NCBI taxonomy): Eukaryota > Metazoa > Chordata > Lepidosauria > Squamata > Acrochordidae > Acrochordus > Acrochordus granulatus. Next base: position 23,627 of record JANHZU010005473.1, on the reverse strand, counting down.
AAACAATAAAAGGGCAACCCAAACAGCAGTGATACTCTTGATTGCAAACACATAAAATCTTCTGGTGACCTAGCACTTAAAGGCTCTAGGTGTGTCAACCTGAAGGTTGGTGGGAAGGTCAGCAGGTCAGCAGTTCAAGACCCAAGCATCATGTAACGGGGTGAGCTCCCGTTATTCGTCCCGGCTTCTGCCAACCTAGCAATTCAAAAGCATCTAAAAATGCAGGTAGATAAATAGGTACTGCCTAAATTGGTGGGAAGGTAACAGCATTCCATGTACCTCGGCATATATTCATGCTGGCTATATGACCAAGTAAGCATCTTTGGACAACACCAGCTCTCTCGTCTGTGAATTGGAAATGAGCACCACCCCCTAGAGTCAGACATGACTAGACAGGGAAAAGCTTTACCTTTTGTACCAAAGAAGCCAGTGACAAGGGAGGAACATGAGAGCCCCAAAGTTGATTCACAAAACACTAAAACATGGTGTAGTGTGAAGTACATGTGTTGTCTTGCCAAAATTCCTGTCCCATCATAATCTGTGTGCTGTCCATTGAAGCTGTGCTCCCAAGTGTCCGACTCAAGGAGAGAAGAGACTACGTGAGGACATCATCATCCTAATCAAATTTTGGACTGCAATGTTTTCTGACAAGAAATACTTAACTGCCAGCCAGCTTGTACCTCCAGGTATGTCTTTCATAGGTTCTATCTATAGCTTTTCATTCTTCTACTCTGATTGCCTGGCTCAATGCCAAAAATATGTTTTCTTTCCCTTTAGATAATCAAGACACCCGGAGCAATCTTGACATCACAGTGGGCTCCCGACAGCAAGCCACCCAGGGATGGATCAATACCTATCCTTTATCCAGTGGCATGTCAACCATCTCCAAAAAATCTGGTTTGTCTTGCTGTATCTGAAATACTGCAACCCCCTTCTCCTATTTAATCTTCACAACAACTGTGGCAGGTAGATTTGTTGTGTGGGAATGTCTGGCCCAGTGAGCCTTCACATCAGAGTAGAAAACGAATCTCCCAAGACAGCAGTTTTTCTAGGAGGCACCATTGCATGATTCTCTATGATGCTACTGTTTCTGCCCCTCTCCAGAAAAGATATATTTTGGGGATGAGGAAGTACCATCTCAGGATGCAGAGATGGGAGGTCATTATAGGGTTGCCAACCACTTCTCAAACAGAAGCCCAGCACAGGTAGTCCTTGACTTAGGACCAGTTGCTTACCAACCATTATGACAGTCCCATTAAAAACTTTGAAATCAAAGTTAGGACAGCCATGTATGTATACACACACAGACACACACACCGTGGTTGTGTGATTGCATTTCGGGTTCTTCGCAAACAGCTTATCTTGCAGCGTCCTGCAGTCACATGGTCTGTGTTTACTTCCAGTCTCTGTCAAAAAAACACCAATTGGGGGTAACAGATTTTATTTAACGACCTTTGCATTCACTTAATAACCGCTGCAAAAGTGTTGAAAAATTGGATCAGCTTACATGATGTCATGACATAAGATCATAATTCCGGGCTCAGTTATGGTCGTAAGTTGAGGATTACTTATATTCATAATTCTGACAGCCTCTGTCAACATTGAAGTGGGTTTGTAGAACATTCTCTGCTTGGTTGCATGGAGGGATTCCGGGATGGAAGCTGTTCTAAAGCAAATTAGGAAAGAGATTGACAGAATAATCTTGTTTTCTTTCTAAGGAATGTCTAAAAAAACCAATAGAGGCACTCAGCTCCACAAGTACTATATGAAAAGGAGAACCCTGCTGCTCTCGCTTCTGGTAAGTCTGTTCTCCTAAACAAAGCCCAGATCCAGTTGTTTGTAATAAGCAAAGCCTTGATTTTACAGACCAACTGGGAAGGAGGGGAGACTGTGAAATGATAATGTACGCAGTTGTGACGGGGCACGGTGGCTGAACAGTTAAGATGCTGGGCTTGTTGGCCAGAAAGTTGGCAGCTCGGCAGTTCAAGACCCAAGCGCCACTGCGTAACGGGGTGAGCTCACACCTCCTACCAACCTAGCAGTTCAAAAGCATGTAAAAATGCAAGTAGATAAATTAGTACCACCTAATTTTGGTGGGAAAGGCAACAGTGTTCCATGTGCCTCGGTGTAGAGTCAAGCTGGCCACATGACCAAGAAGCATCTTCAGACAACACTGGCTCCCTCGGCTGTGATTCGGAGATGAGCACCACCCCCTAGAGTTGGCCACAAATAAAATTTACCTTTTTTAGGCAACTGATGTAATTTATTTCATTTATTTGACTTTGGGAATGAAATCCAAACTAAAATGCTGTCTGTTGCTCCCCTCTGAATGGGAATCCCTCAAGTACAGTTAATTCTTGACTTACAACCATTTGTTCAGTGTCCATTCAGAGTTACCACACACTGAAAAAAATTGACTTACAACCAGTCCTTACATTTGGAACCATTGCAACATCCTTACGGTCACATAATCAAAATTTAGGCACTTGGAAACTGTCATGAACAGTATTTACGACGGTTACAGTGTCCCAGCATCCTGTGATTGCCATTTGTGACCTTCCAAACTGGCTTCCGACAAGCAAACTCAATGGGGAAAGCTGGATTTGCTTCATGAGCACATAATTCACTTAACAAGTGCAGTGATCCACTAAATGACCATGGTGAAAAAGATCATAAAATCAGGTGCAAGTTACTTAACCAACGTGTGAAATTCTGGTGCCAACTGTGGTTGTAAGTCGAAGATTATCTGTAGAAATTTTGCTTCATCGTCTGTGAAAGGACTGTGTTCATTTTTTTCCCCTTCTTTTTGACCTGGAGTTTCTGGGGCATCAAACTGAGATGCATCCAATGCAGTCCTTCCAGTACAGCCCATAATTGATGTTTGTTCTGATTGTACAGCATTTCCAATTCAAAGAGAAAAGGTGCTTCAGAGTGCATGTAACACCTCTTGGCAGCTTTTTCAAGCAGCTGTTTAAGTCCAACAAAAGATGCAGCTGCTTTAAAGAGTTGCAGACCCATGCTACAAGAGTGCTGTTTCACACTTCACATATTTTTTCCCTCTGAAACCATGAAAATTATATGAGCACACCTCTCACATTGCCAGAAGTTGAACATGGCTCAAGAGACTTTGAGAAGACAAAACATGTCTTCTACCCCATATCCTATCCTATCCTTTCCTTCCTCTTCCCTTTCCCTTTCCTTTTCCTTTCCTTCTTTTTCCTTCCTCTTTCCTTTCTTTTTCCTTTCTCTTTTTCTTCCTTTCCTTTCTTTTTTCTTTTTCTTTCTCTTTCCCTTTCCTTTCCTTTCCTAGGCTACAGAAATTGAGCGCCTCATCACTTGGTATAACCCACTTTCATCCCCGGAGTTGGAATTGGATCAGACAGGAGAGAACAGCGTCGCAAACTGGAGATCCAAATACATCAGTCTGAGCGAGAAACAGTGGAAAGATAATGTGAACTTGGCGTGGAGCATCTCTCCTCACCTAGCTGTGCAGCTTCCCACCAGGTGAGTTCTGTGCTTTTCTTCCCAAAACCATCAAGCTAGTTTTCTACATGGAAAGCATCTTTGGGGCAGAAGATGCTTGGACCATAATGCGTTCCAGGCTAGGATTGTCCCAAGTCTCCTTCTTCTTAGAAGTCCCAATCCTGTTCAACATTAGCCTTTTTTTTCCAAAATCTGCCTCCTTTGGGCCTGACCTGAAATATTAACCTGCACTTCCAGCTCTTTGCTAACCACAAAGAAGGAGAAGTAATCACATAATACACAGCACTGTTCAGAAGAATATTACAAATAGTTCTCGACTTTCGACCATAATTGAGCTCAGAATTACACTTATAAGTTGTGCCAGTCGTTAAATGAATCATCACATGACTGTGGCCAATGTTATAACCTTTTTTGCACTGGCCATTAAGCAAATCTTTTGTCTGGAATGGATGTTTTTTTACCACAAGCACGAAGTAAAGCTAGTTTCTGGCAAACAAAAGTCATAAATTGCAGCCACCATGATTTCTGGATGCTGCAAATGGCCATAAATGCAAGCTGGTTGTCGAGTGCCCAAAATGAGCAGGTGGGTAGAAGTAATTACCTTTTTGGAAGTTCATTAGAACTCTGAATGATCACTAAACAACCAGTTATAAGTCAAGGACTACCTATATGCCCTCTGGTTGTTCCTAGATTTAAAAACACAGAAGCTATTGGAATGGAAGTCACACGTCTGGTGCGCTTGGACCCGGGAGCTGTTAGTGATGTGCCAGAAGCCATCAAGGTAGGCATTTGTTGATTATCCAACTTTTGACCAGACCTATTTATTCACTAGGATTCAGGCATTGTTTGCAGACATAAATTGGTTTTGGCTTTACCACAGTAGTTGAGCCCAACCTTTGTGGCTTGATGCTAAATTTTCACCAGGGCAGATTTTTGTTCTTTACAATCCAGTATTGGGATGAAAAAGAAACCATACCTTAATACAATGTATTAAGCCACTGTGAAAAATATTTTTAACAGTTTTTATAAAAGGATTTTGCATAGATAACAAGTACATTCAAAGAAAAAGTTAACAGTAAATGTGAAAGAGAAAAGAAAGGAAAAAAGAGACAAAAAAGGAGATAGAGAAATAAAAGAAGAGAAAATAGGAAAAGAAATATAAAGAAGTAGCTTCCTTTCAAGAGCTGTACATATATTTATAATCAAATTTCTCTTCATGATGACATCATAATTCCCTTCTTTCAATCACCTATTCTTTCTAATCATTCAAACCATAATCATGAAATTTCAAAAAATATTTTTCAAGCTCCAAAGAGAAGTACAAACTGCAGTTCATGGATGGCTTTGCAGGGGACAAATTTGTGTCTAGACTTGTTCTGAGCAAAGGAAAAAAATCCTTCATTCCGTAGCTGAATTTCCTAGTTTATTATTTCACAGTCTGGCCAATTTATATGAGGTTCCCCTCCTGCTAGCATTGGGGTTCATATGGGTTTTTTTCCCCTCTCTTGCTTTTCAGTATCTTGTTACTTGGCACACCATCGATGCGGATGCTCCGGAGCTCAGCCACATCCTGTGTTGGACCCCCACAGACCCACCAACGGGCCTCTCGTATTTCTCCAGCATGTACCCCCCTCATCCTTTGACAGCTCAGTACGGGGTAAAAGTGCTCCGATCTTTCCCTCCGGTAAGAAGTTTGCCAGAAGGATTTTAGAATTTCATTGTGCTCAAGTAAATCCTGCCCTCCTATATGACTTTTCTGCATCTTTCCCAACTTCAGTGTTGAAAAGTTCTTTTATCAGTGGAAATGCTTCACTTCTTAAATGAGAGAAACAACAGATATACCTGCATCTTCTTTTTGCAGGCAGCGTGCAGTTATTATAATTTTTGAAAAACAGATTCTGTGAAATACAGGTTTACAACCATTTGTTTAGTGACTTTTTGTAGTTACAGTGGCACTGAAAACAGTGACTTGCAACCAGTGCAGCATCCTTATGGTTATGTGATCAAATACTGGGCAACTGGCACATATTCACGACATTTGCAGTATCCCAGGATCACGCAATTGCCATTTGAGACCTTCCAACCAGCAAAGTCAATGGGGGAAACCAGATTCGCTTAATAACCCTGTGATTAATTTCACAACTGCAGTGTTTCACTTAACAAACAGCAAAAATGGTTGTAAAATCAGGCATGACTCACTTAACAATCACCTCGCTTAGCAACAGAAATTCTGGGTCTCAGTTGTGGTCATAAGTCGAAGACTGCCTATAGTAGGAAAAGACAGGCACAGCTTTCTTTTCCCATATCAACAGGGTTAAAAGTCCACTGGGTGTAGCTTATGTGGAATTTTCTGCTCCAAAGTTTAGAGGGTTTGTCAGACGAAGAACGGCTGAGTTATCACTGTCTTGTATTTAATCATTTGCCTGATAGCTGGAGGAGACAAGAAATTCCTGGGAAAATAAGTGAAAAAGCTGTTTGAGAATGAGTAGGGGTCTGTCTGTCTGTCTCTCTCCTTTCATTGCGTGTTGGTGTGTTATGGTGTGCAAGCAAGGGAGCCATGACTTGCTAAAAGAAAATGAATAAACTGTTATATCCCTGTCCTTTCCTTCTGTCTGATACAAGGCTATTTGTCTATTGACTCATTCCTTTTTAAGATAGCCCTCTTAGACATCATAGCTCAGTCTTACTCAACCTTGAACATTTTAAGATGTGTGGACTTCAACTCTCAGAATTCCCCAGCCAGCGTGAGTTAATGAGTTGAAGTTTTTATACATCTTAAAGTTGCTAAATGCCACCATAAGCTACAGTCTGTCCCTGGCTGGGGAGGAAACTTTCCCCCAAGCCAGGTGAATACAAATAACTTCTCCTTCCCTTGAAGGAGAAACAGAAGAATGATTTAAAATTATTTTTAATTATTTAAAATCATATTCAGTCAGCTGGCACCCAAATCAAATAAATAATAACAATAACATGAGCAACAATAATCATAGTAATCAGTGTTTTATGGGCTTGTGACTTGCTTCAGACTTATTAAATATCCCTCCACAAAGCCTTTTGCTGTTAATGATGGAAGGAGATATTCCTGAAGCTAGAATGTGGGTGCTTTAAAGAAAATAAAAAAATCTTAACTTCTTTTTACCTCTTTTTCCTCCCAACATCCCCAGGATGCTATTTTATTTTACATTCCACAGATTGTGCAAGCTCTTCGATACGATAAGGTAAGAACAGATAACTATTGTACAAGATATCTATTAAGGAATATGTTCAGTTAGGGCGTGCGGTGGCACGATGGATGGATGGATGGATGGATGGATGGAGAGATAGAGAGTGAGAGTGAGTGAGTAGGGGATGGATGGGTGAGTGAGTGGATTCATTTTTTTACAATCCCTAGATAAACTAGAGGATTTCAATAAATCACTATGACGCAAGTCCTACCAACCCAGTATTGTAGAGATGAAGTTTAGTTGACAAATGGAGAATAATAATCATGAGTTCCAGCTTGCCAGTGGAAGAAGGGTGATAGGTATACTAAGAAAAATGGTTTCTGTACTAGAGAGAATCCAAGGGTTCAGGCAAAACCAGGAAATGGAAAATTTAGTTGCGGGTTTATTGAAGTCTAGAGTAAGAAAAGAACAAAATGAAAAGACCAGAAACATAATATGATCATAGCTGACAGCAAAATAGATTTAAAGGGAAAAACAGGATCAGCTTTGATCGTTTTCTGGGTTCTGAGGAGACAAGCATTAACAACACATCTTCTCTTTATCAGTTCTGAGACCAAGAGAAAATTAAAATATCATAATCTGATTATTTTGAGGCAAAGGCACTAAAGAAAAATTTTCTAGGGAAATCCTTCCAAAGTTGAGATGCCACCAATGCAAATGTGCTTTCTTTCATTGCCTCCAACAACTAAGAACTTCTCATGGTTAGGATTTAAGGGGAGAACTGGTCCATCAGGGCATCTCTGTCTCAACACATTCCTGGTTGGAGCTATGCTTAGAAGACTTGCCCTGTGATATTTTCTCAGATGGGCTATGTCAGGGAGTACATCCTCTGGGCAGCTGCCAAATCCCAGCTCCTGGCTCACCAGTTCATTTGGAATATGAAAACAAACATCTACCTGGATGAAGAGGGACATCAGAAAGACTGTGAGTGGATCATGCTTGGAGATACAGTTTCTTGACTAGCTAAACCTGGGCTTTCCCCAGTTCACTTTCTGCTTCCCCATTAACTAAGGATCATTGTAGGGGGGTATATGAAGAGAGATTTTCCTCCAGAAGAAAGGTGGGACAAATTCAACCAAGATTTTAATGTTTCATCTCGTGTAACATTCTGTCTGGTTGAGAAAGATGTGTGATGAGGTGGTCTCATGGCTTCTTCTCCCCTGCAAGCAGCAGCCAATAATAAAGCAGGATCCAGAACATTGGAGATCTGATTGGGGCTCCTTCTCACCTACATTTACATTTTTAATTTCAGATTTTATTTTCCTCCCAAACAATTTTGAAAAAATCTGTTGGGAGGAATGTTCTTGGTGGTTCCTTGATTAGGCTGTGTTTATTTTTAGCTCCCCCAACACTGACAGGGCAAACAACCGGAATATAAAGAAATGTCACTCCTCTCTAGTGCTGATGATTTTACCTAGGTTGGTCATGAAATGTCTGCAGAAAAACAATCAAGCTCAGAGAGCACCCAGGACTCCACAACAACTCTGAGCTACAAATTATCTTTTCTATTAAAACTTGCCCTGTTGGTACATGGGCACAACTCAGCCAATCAAGGTTTGAATTAACAAGATAAAGATGAGCTTCAATTCACTTGGATAAACAGATCCCACCGAGTATTTTAACTATGGAGCTATGCATCTCTTGTGAAATTGGGACAATCACAACTTGGTGAATGTTACATTCCTTTCTCTGATTGTTCTTTTATATAGCTGACATTGGGGAACTGCTGGAACAGCTGGTTGAGGAAATTACAGGCTCATTGTCTGGGCCAGCAAAGGAGTTTTACCAACGTGAATTTGATTTCTTCAACAAAATCACCAACGTTTCAGCCATCATCAAGTGAGTAGAAAGGCAGAGATGCCACTCAAGATTATCAAAAGGTTCTACAGTGGTTCATCAATGGATCAACATGGAAAAGGGACATGTTTCAATGGTAAAGCACTTGCCTAGTTATAGATAGGCCTGGCTTAAATTATAGGTCTCCAAAAAAAATCAATTGGCAGGATTAGAGAGTCTCTCTCACCTGTTACCTTGCAAAGCCCATTTGCCCAAATACATTTCTGACATTGCACTGTCAGAAATTCTGATCAAAAATGGTCCCCGGTCCTCCCTAGGATTTCTCTTTGTCTTCAAGTGCATAAAGGTAAAACTCCCATTTTGATCTTTCTACTGACTGCTGAAAATTCAGGGAATTAAAAAGATGGGGCTTTGCAAGTCTTAAGGCAATTTGTCCTCTGTCTTTGAAATGAATAATTTGTCCTTTTCAGGCAAATCCTTAATTAAGGATTTAGAATCCAAAAAGGCTGGATCCACAATTTGCTTAAGATCATAAGAATAGTTGGACTAAGCCACAACAAAAAAACCCAAATGGTGTATTCCTTGGCTTGACCAATCAGGTACATCAGGATAGTCCCAAGAGAAGATGCTCGCCCTTCCTCCGTCCATTGTTCTTTTGGCACTTGTATTTTGATTCTTGACACACATATCTCTTTTTTAAGCCACCCAGAGGGAAATGGGAAGTCCAAAATTGTGAAAAAGAAACAAAAATTTCAGAGTGCTGGGTTCTGATTATCAAAATAATGTGGTTGTCACAGTCTAGATCAGATGTGGATGATGGTGGGGGAATTCTGGGAGGTGAAGTCCACCTATATTAGGAGCTGCTAAGGTTTAGATTTGTGTGATTTAATTGTACAAAAAGGCATAAAACCACCACAGTTTTGCCCAATATAACTTCTGTGGTGCGGTCTCTTGTTGCTCACAAGTGGAGAATCTTTTGCTGTTTATCATTAATTAGATAGAGGAACCCCATTTTTCCTTGCAGTGAAAAATACCTTAAACAAAAAAAGTGGAGCAAAATTCATAATTAAATACCCCCAATATATTTTCCTAGGCCTTATCCAAAAGGTGAAGAGCGAAAAAAAGCTTGCTTGAATGCGTTATCTGAAGTGAAAGTGCAACCTGGTAAGAAATTAACAATGATATGTGTTTTCCTTGGCATCGCTATATGGAAATTAAAAAATATGTTAGTCTCATTTCTTAGTCTGGAGGATTCCAAACCATTTTTTCCCTTTTCCGTCCTCTCTGGGTTAGGGAGAAAGAAGAGGTTCATCAACTCTACAGAAGATGGATTCCATCAGCCCCTCTTTCTCCCCCAAAAATGGTTTCTGTCCCATTGGGTCATTGTAACCATTTTGTACCTTGGATAGTTGCTGTAATCTTGTTTTCCCATCTCAGGAAGACTCTCTCATTTATACTGGCCCTGTGTAAGCTAACCCGAGAATCCTTGCTTTAGGAAATGTTTGAATGAAATTCATTACAATATCCTTGAAACTGATTAATGAAATTGACTAAAATGAAACTCATCCAAAGATTCTAGTAACAATTCTTCAGTTTTTCTAGTGTTTAAAAGCCCTTTTGGAAACTTTAATCTGGAGATGCCCAAGCTCAACACTCCCAAATTGTACAATTATGATTGCATTGATTTATGAAGGCAACAGCCTTTTCATTATTCCATTTTTATTCCTACATCTGTATGCTTGTCAGTCTCCTGTTAACTATTCATGAATGAAAGGTTTTTTCCTCTACCAGGCAAATCTGCATGACCCATATATAAACTGACTGTGATACTACCTAGAAATTTGGATTTCTTCCAAATACTGCAGGCTTAGTGAGCTTTTCTCTTTCTGCATCAGCTGTATTTTATTCTTCATTAATGTAAAAGGAGAAATCTTGGCTGGTATCTTTTATGACTAGTCCTGCTAGCTCAACCACTTGACTGGCTTTCACAAGGGATTATCTTCCTCCCTTCCAAATAGGTTGTTATTTGCCAAGCAATCCAGAAGCTATTGTTTTGGATATAGACTATAAGTCGGGAACACCTATGCAAAGGTATGGCCTTGCATTCTTTTTCAGCCTGTTTTACTTCAATAATGAAAAATATAATTATCATTTACTGGCAATGTCCAATTCTTCTTCCTTTCAGTGCTGCCAAGGCTCCTTACTTGGCCAAATTTAAAGTGAAGCGATGTGGAGTTAGTGAACTTGAAAAAGAAGGTTAGTGCAGTGGATCTTTTTGTTGCAAGTTCCAAAATATTTGAGGAGCTTACATTGGACTGACAGTTCTTATAGTCCCACCCAGTTCTACAGCCCCATAATTCTAATCACTTTTTGATAGGTGTCCAGAGGTCTTGCATCATACAAAGGAGCCTCATTGGGAATAGACTGTCAAAATTTGACCCTGGTAGACTGATGAAATATTTTAAACCCCATGGAAGAAGAAATTTTAATCATGCTTCCTGGTGTACCATTACCCAATTTATTTGTTTTCAGATGTATGGGGTGATAACCTCCATAAACCAAAGCCATGTTGCCTAAGATGCATAGGATTGTAATCTATTCATTCATTAGTCTATTGAATGCATTTTATTCAACTGTCTGTCAGTGCACTGTGCTAAGTCCTCCTTTTAATGGCTCTGGACAGCTTATAAATAATCCTATAACATAAAAATAGTGAAAACGCAGTGGAAAACACTTCTTCAAAGAGCTCTACAAAATATTTAAAGCCCCTTTGGCCATGTTGACGCAGAGACAGCTGACCTCAACCCCTGAGCTATTCCACAGTTGGGACTGTATCACAGAAAAGACAGAATGAACTGCTGGTGATCTCTTCTGTATTATAATTCAGAATATAACTTCCTTTAAAATGCCCCCTTTCTAGGCCTACGTTGTCGTTCAGATTCTATAGATGAAAGCGGAGAAGATGGGATGGAGAGTAAGAAGATCTGCTGGCAGGCCGCCATCTTTAAAGTGGGTGATGACTGCAGGCAGGTAAGAAAGTCCCAGGGTTGTCTTCTCAACAGCCAGTTAATGCTGAATATTTTGAGCATTCACTGCTGTGCGTAATATTTCAATATTTAATTCAGCTCTGGTTTTTTTTTGGTGCTGGTTAGGACATGTTAGCCTTGCAAATCATCGATCTCTTCAAGAACATATTTCAGCTGGTGGGCCTTGACCTGTATGTATTTCCCTACAGAGTGGTGGCTACAGCTCCTGGGGTGAGTATCTGGAAGGGCGTTGCCAACAAGTCTTTATCGTATGTTGTAATTTTGTTTTGTGCATATGTGATATAACATTGCCCATCCTAAAATGAAATTCCTTTCTCTTTATGAGTTAATTACAATTTTACAGCTGAAAAGGATTTTCTAGCTGATTTTCTTTAGACTTCTACACTTTTATAAACTTTTTAGTTGCACTTTAAATATATTTCCAGTCATGGTTGTATATGCCTAGGGCCAGTGTTCTTTTGAAATTAAATTTGTCTATTATTTCCATACACATTCTGTAATAATACAATGGAGATCTTAATACTAAATAATTAGAACCAAAAGCATTTTTCCTAGAGAAGCCGTGGCAGAAAAGGAAGGCAGTTCATCAGCCATTCCTATTCCTCCATCACTCCTTCCCTTGATTTTTTTCCCCAAGAAGCTCCCTGAGTAAAATGAGTTGTGTTTCCACCTGAGTTTATTTATTAAATTTATTTATTTATTACATTTTTAAGCCACCCATCTCACAACATAGCGACTCTGGGCGGGTTTATATACAGTATAACCAGTCAGGCTCTTGGGATTCATATGGAGTCTGAGTTCTCCATTCATTCGTTAATTTATTCACCTTCTTTCTCTTAGTGTGGCATCATCGAATGCATTCCAGATTGTACTTCCCGAGATCAGCTGGGCAGACAGACCGACTTCGGGATGTATGATTACTTTACTAGGCAATATGGAGATGAATCAACCCTTGCCTTCCAAAAGGTATTTTTTATGTGCTTTTCTCTAATAGTTAGTTGATTTGACTTTGGAGGTTGTCTTCTATTGCTAAACCTCTAATGAAAAATAGGAAAATGCCATCTTCTTCATTTGCTGTTGCTGTACTATAATTAGCAAGCTGAGCAATCCTTGACAGCGAAGTCAAACACAATAATTCTTTATTATCAGGAATAAAATTGACTCAAAGTCTGCCAAGCAAAATAATTAGATTCTTTTGCTTCTCTCCTGAAAATTAATCTTTTTCTTTAATCCAACCCTTATGAAAATGCTCCTTTTTTAGGTGTTCAGCTTTGCCCTATTGAGTTCCTGTGATACAAACTTCTTTTCAATGCTGCCAATGCTATCTCATCCGTGCAGGCTCGCTACAACTTCATCCGCAGTATGGCTGCGTATAGTCTTCTGCTGTTCCTCCTCCAAGTTAAAGACAGGCATAATGGCAACATCATGCTGGACAAACATGGACATCTCATTCATATTGGTTAGTTTACCCTTTGGGATTGTTTGTGTGCAGGATTCATCCTTCTCCTCAAGGAAGCATGTCTTTTCCAGAAGAAGGTTTCCTTCAATGGGCAGAAGGTTGATTGTGTTTGGGATGGACCATCTCTTGAGACAGCAGAACTCTAGTCAAGTTCTAAGGGTCTGCTTTTTTTTCTAGCTTCTCAAAGTCACTCTAGTATTGATTATTGGGTTTCAAAGGTATAGAGTAGACATGTCAATCTCCTCCTTTTTGTTGTCAGATTTTGGATTCATGTTTGAAAGTTCTCCCGGTGGAAATCTGGGTTGGGAGCCAGACATCAAGTTGACAGATGAGATGGTCATGATCATGGGAGGCAAAATGGAAGCCACACCTTTCAAGTGGTTCATGGAGATGTGTGTCAGGGGCTACCTGGCGGTCAGGTGAGGGGGCTACTGCTTGAGTTTCTGTCTTTAATTTTGGCATTGAGCCATTCTTTCCCCTTCCTCCTTCTCTTGCAAAAGACCACTTTAGATTCAGAGAAGAAAACACATAGTGATTTGGTTCTGCTGACTCAAGGCTATAACAGAAAAATAGTAGGGCAAGAGTGCACAACCTTGGGACCTTTTCAGTTCTGGGAGCTGAAATCCACACATCATAAAGCTGCCAAGGTTGGACACACCAGCACTAGGGTGAAAGAGCAGGAAAATACGGAGGAAGAAGGAATAAGCCAAACCATATTGAAACATAGAAACTTTCTCTGGAGAATGTGGCCATTTCTTGAATGTGTGCTTCACAGCCCTCATCTGGAAGAACAGCACTGCCTTTAAGAAAGAATCTTACAGCTTGCTTCCTTGGAGAGGGGTGCTACAGCAGCTGCAAAGCTCAGGAGAGCGCAACGCTCTTTGTCAAAGTAATTTTGTTAGAGTGATAGATTGCATGGCAGGCAGGCTGCTTCTTCAGCAGATGGGAGAAGTTTCGCCTGCGTAGATTTAATTACTACAATGAGGTGCGATGGGTTCTCTGCTGGGCTCCTCTGTGTCATTTTTTTTAAGTTCTTCCTGCTGAAGAAAAAAAATCAAGTCTTCCTTTCTCTTTCTCTTCTTGCAGACCTTATATGGATGCTGTGGTTTCTCTGGTTACATTGATGCTAGATACAGGATTGCCCTGTTTTCGGGGGCAGACCATCAAACTGCTGAAGTAAGTACTGATAGGCTAAGAGCAGAAACGATGCATGGGTCTTGCTCAAGCTAAGCAGACTAGATCATCTTAAAGGAGGAGACTGCTTTGCTTCAAAACTCAGCAGAAAGCTTGGAGGATAGAAATAAGACCTGTAAAGGAGAGGCATCCTTGTCTCTTGGAAGGCATGATCCGGGTTTTATTTATTTATGGTATCTTTGAATCAGTTTTGGCTCCTGGAAAAGTCTTTGCATTCATATACTGGCAATTTTCCGAAGTGGCTTTCACAGTCTCCTTCCTTGAGCTAAGAGAGAGGGACTGGCCCAAGGTCACCCAGCTGGCTTCATGCCCAAGGCAGGACTAGAATTCACAGTCTCCCATTTTCTAGCCTGGTGCCTTAACCACCATATCAGACTGCTACAAAACTTAGAACCCTAGAATTGGAAAGGCTCACTGAGGTCATCAAGACCAGCCAAATCCAAATTACAACGTCACAGAAGCTTCTCCTTGAATCCCTCCCCAAAAAGCCATTCCGCCTATTGTTAGGAAACTTTTTTTCCTACCAGTCTATTGAAAGCTGACTTCCTGTAATGTAACTTAAATTGTTTTTATCTATTGTATTTTTATGTGTTTTACTGTGAGCTGCCAAGAGTCATTTCTGAGTTCAGTGGCATATAAATTTAATAAATATATAAATAAACTTTGTTATTTGGTGGCTGCATGAGATAGAACATGAGATGCAGTGGTCTAGCGGTTCAGATGCTGGGCTTGTTGGTCAGAAGGTCAGCGGCTCAAGGTTAAGACCCAGGCACTGTGTAACAAGGTGAACTTCCATTATTTGCCCTAGCTCCTGCCAACCTAGTAGTCTGAAAGTATGCAAAAATGCAAGTAGATAAATAGGTACTGCCTAATTTGGTGGGAAAGGTAACAGCATTCTGTGCACATTGCGGGCCACATGACCATAGAAGCGTCTTCAGACAAACACTGGCTCCCTCAGCTGTGAATTGGAGATGAGCAGTTGGACAAGACTGAAAGGGAAAACCTTTACTTTTTACCTGTTGTGAGATAAAACAAATCTTGATCATCATCTGGGTGTCCTCCTTGCATGCAGAAATATCAAGAAATAAGCAGAGCCAAGACCCACATTCAAGATCATTTAACTGAATTCAGATATAATGAAATAGTTACTGTGACAGAACTCAGATAGAATAAAATAAGTTACTGTGACATTCTCCATGTAGTTTACCATTTATTGTTGTGTTTCTGAAGCTTGGCAATTTTAAGATGTCTGGACTTCAACTCCCAGAATTCCCTAGTCATCCATGCTGAGTTACTAGGGTTGAGAAACACTCATATAATTAGATTAATAATTATAACTTGGTGGCGGGCTTTGCAAGGGAGCGGGAGTCACAGCCCTGGACTCTCAAATTGTACCCCTCCAATTTAGAGTTGTTCCAAAAATATTGGCAATGGCAGTTGCTCTCATGCTTGTGAGCAAAACACTTCTTCAGAGCAATATGTTGATAGCCTCTTTCATCGCTTTCTCAAACAGGAACAGATTCAGCCCCAACATGACGGAGCGAGAAGCAGCAAACTTCATTGTAAAGATAATTCAGAACTGCTTCCTCAGCAATAGGTAAGCCTTCTTTTTCTCTACTGGCCCTTTTGTGGTGGAACAGCCAAGGAGATGGTGGGGGAGAATTGTACTTTCAGATTTGCAGGATCCTGTCAATGTAGCTTTACATTAAAATAAAATTAGTTCATCTGGGTGTTATTCCTGTCCAGTTTACCCCACGAGACCAACATCAGTCTTGCAAGTCTACAAATATAGTCCTTCCCTCCACAGCCTTTAGAGCCTAAAAAACTAGGGAGGGTCCCTTCTGAGCCTTTTGCCCTGTCCACTGTCCAGCTGTGGTCTCTTATCTGATTTTTCTCTTGGTAGTGTCTCTTTGCCCTGTCTCTCAAGGTCTCTCCCACATACTATCACAGTATTTGGGAAGTGAAGTGAAATAGATGCTTCTCTGCCCCTCATTGTAATGTCTCCCTTAAGAGAAAGAACCAAATTGAAGTTATGATCCTGGCTGAAGCATAACTCAGGGCCCAACCTTCTCTTCTTTTGTCTGTTGAAGGGGTGGGAATGGCAAAGAAAGCTTCTCCTGTCTAGGACAATGGCAGGGATGGAGATCAGGATCTGATGCTGATCAGGTCAAAGGGCTGAAGCTACAATTTGCCTTCCTCTCTCCCCCTGCCACTAACCACCACCCATGGACAATACATTCCTAACTCATCCATGATTCACTGCTGCGCCAAATCTTTTGTCCAGAGTAGCATCAGACCACAAAACCTGTCTGTTTCTAGAGCTACCAAAGAAACCAAATTAAATCCCAAGAGGTTTATCTCTGAAAAAGCCTAATTTTTTTTCCTCCTCCCCTCTTTTCTTTTTTCAGGAGTAGGGCCTATGATATGATCCAATACTACCAAAATGATATTCCTTACTAAAACCATCCCAGGGAGACACACCCTTCATCCCAGCCTCAAAATGTGAATTTCTGAAATCACTGTCTCCTGCCTTTGAAGCAGCCCTGTGTGTGCGCGCACGTTTGCATGCAAACATGGATGTAATTGTGATAGCTGATATTGCAACAATCAACCAACACTCAGCTTGATCCTTTTCATCTTTGCTGAGATCCTCATGTTTGTCGGTGACCTAGAAATTAGCCTCAGTGGTAGACTCAAAATCCTGTTGCATCTCTGAAGACGAGCAACTATGAAAAGTTTTGCAGATGTCAAGTGAAGTCAAGAATCCTTAAAATGGTTATTCTAGAGAATCTGGTGGAAACAAGGTGCTCTAGAATTTTAGAGCAGAGCAGTGAAGAAATATTGCTCTGGCGTATGCTGTAGAAATTGTAAGGATAATCATTTTGCACTTGGTGTGAATAGCTTGTATTTTGCACTGTAAATTTCCTTGTGCCGTGGTCAGTATTTCATATTTTCAGGAAGAATGTATCCCACCTCCCTTTTGTGTAGTTTTAAAAAGAGAAGCTCTACTGAAGAGAGATTATATTTAATCTTTAAAAAAATGGAATAAAAATCTTAGGATATTTTCTGTACCAAATTTTTAACACTAAAATCAACCATTCTTATTAATCTCCAGAAAAACTGTAGTCAGTGCCTGAAGACATGTCCAAAGGTGGTGGAAAGAGGTAATTTATAGATATTTTTGAGTCCAAATTTTAGCAATAAATTCTATAAAGGACTTAATATAGTTTTAATCAGAGCTTTGATTTTATTCTGGTTATTTTCAGAAGTAGGAAAATTCAAGGATTTCATTTTCTTTCCCCCTTAATCTGAATATTGTTGTTTATTAAATAGAAATGTATGTAAAATAATGTCATGTGGAAGGAGCCAGATTCAAAATGGCAGGTTGGGGGTGGAGGCAGTAACCCATTGCAATTTACAAAGCTCTCCTAGAGGGAGAATTCCTGTAGAGAAGTAGAAGGCTCCATCAAATGGCTAAAAGGGTTTCCTAAAGGCAGTGAATTATTGGGAACATTTTTCATCTGATTTATCACCCAGTTTTGGTCCAGAAATAGCTGTGATGGCCTTAAGAAAACAATTAAATTCCCCAATACCATTAGTGGAGTTTGATGTATCCAGCACATCATTATATGAATTAAAGTGGATTGGATTCAATCAAGAGTTGTTTAAATTTAAACAAATGCTTTATCTGCAAGAACCAACTGCTTTGGGACATTTAGCCCAATCGTGCCTCTTGAGGCTGACCTTCTCTACCAAGAAGAGCACCAAGGTCTTGAGATGCTCAGTAACAAAGGTGGTGAGGAAGTCCATCACACCTAAAGAGATTTGACAAAAGAAGAGAGCTTGTATTTTCAGAGTCACAATTGAAAAACTTTAAAACTCCCATCATTTCTTCCTTGAACTTCAGAACTAAGTCTTCAATTTTCAGGTCCATCTGGTTTTTTTCCCTTTAAAATATTCTATTCCTTCCCAGTGCTGTCCCAAATTTTGCATATTCTTGATGCATTTTCCCATAGTTTAATTAGCGTATGGTTTGAAAGGGAGAGTGATTGAGCTGTATCAACTTTCTGATTTAATTCCAGAAAGGCATTTCAGAGAGGAAGAGCCCATAAGCTGCACTCTTTAAAGCAACCACATCTTTTTCCTGGAAGCCCTTTGCAGTTGCCCTATGATCTTGGAAAAGACATGGTTGCTTTCAAGAATTATAGAACAGAGCTACATTTGCATCCGCCTTCCCAGCAAAGGTACTTGCTGAAATCCAATCTGAAGACCTGCACAGCCATAATGTGGCTGTTATTCACACAAACACACAAAGGACCTCTAAAAACCAGCAGAGGAACAAACGATCCATCTAAGAATTTCTTGAATTTTCTATCTCCTGGTGAATACTAATTGTATTTTGGATACACAGCTCAAAGGGCAGAGAGGTAGCTAGCTTTAAGATTAGATAATATCAGGAGGCACTTGATTCACCCTTGTCCTCTCTTCAAGGAACAATATATAGGGGAAAGTTGAGTTTCTCTGTTCCCTCCCCTCAAGCATCAAAAATCATCAGGACTGAATCTAGGGTATCGAAGTTGTGTTACTTTATTCCATTGCCTCCAACTATCCTTTGCTTCAGAAGCCCTGTTAAGAGAGGCTGTGATGAAGAATGAAGGAAGAAGAGGGCTTTATTCTGGATTTTTTACTTGCATGTGGAAGTCTTAGAGGGGTGCAGAATGATCTTGAGCAGAGTTGTTTCAGATTGGTGGATGACACGCTTCTGACTTCATTCCAAGACTGAGAAGCCTTGAAACAAGTTCCCCCATCTCAGAAATTCAGCCTTTTCTGAATTTTCCAAGACTGTTTGAAGGTCATATCTCCTTGAAAACTTGGGAATGTGGAAGAACCCAGAAGGTTGTGCGTATGTTTGCTCATGTCATGTTTCAACCATGGGGTCTGCAGCTCAGAATCCAGATGAAGTTTATAGGCTGAGTGCGTAATTGATTGGTGTGATGGGGTCAGAATATACCCAGCAAACAGCTTTTCTAGTGCTTTTCTAGATGTACAAAAAACACAATTGCTGGGTGGTGGAAAAGAAGCGGGGGAAATCCCTCAATCGCTGAGAAGAATCTTTATTAACTGCAATAAAATGTCCTCAAAGTCTAAGCTAGCTTTGGAGTTCTTCTGGGATCTTTGAGTGAGTTATAATTCAGCAACCGTTGCCTGGAGCTGCCAGTAGAGGACAGTCTGCAATAAATAGAAGGTAAGGATTCAAAAGAAATGTGCAAAAACTGTAGGATTCACCTCCTACTTGGCTGCCTCTAGTTGCCCTGCAGGTCTCACCACCCTGGAACATCTTCTGAGTGATCCTCGTTTGAGACTTAGCACTAAACCTTCAACTTTCAGAGAAACACTGTAGGAACACGAAAAGCTTTCCAACAAATCACATTGCTTCTCTTGTTAGCCACGGTTCTCTTGGCCTTTGGTGTGGGTTGCAAAATTGTCATTGAGGTGGGGGAGGTCAAAAAGGTGCATCAATTTTTTTTTTTGCGCCTATGGAATTTGGCTGGGTGGGTTGGTCGGTCGGTCGGTTGGTCGATATGCTGCCATATCTCCAGGAGCTCCATATAACACTAATGAAGCCAAGTTTGCCCACTGATTTATTTCAGGAACAGACAGGCCTTTCGGCATCACTGCAAAGCAAGGAAGCTTCAGACAACACCTTAAGGATACTAAAAGAAAACCCACAAAGACTTCGTAGAAGTCCACTTCCCAGCCATCTCCATTTGCACTTTAAGTACTTTCAGACAAGAAAGAAATGGTGAAGGTAGGGAGCGCATTCTGGTTTTTTCTCTTAAAATCTCTGAACTCCCCTGCATCCTGACCACACCTTTTTTTGGAATGTGGCTGATGGAGCTCTTGAACCAATGAAAGGTGAATGTTCTTTCCTTAGGTCATAGATGCAGTCCTCCAGATATTGCTGAACTGGGGTGCAAGGGGGAATCTTCCAGAAATACCCAGATGTAGCGACTGGTGCAAAACATAGCCAGGTTGTACACAAGAAGGCCTATCAGAGGGTTGTCTGTTGTTTAGTTTATGACTGGGGCGTTGAAGCTTTGCGCTTGTCTGTCCAAGGGATTCCTTCTTCCCTTGCAAGCCTGTTGAAGATTAAGATTTCCAGAAAGGATCTTTGGAGGACACCTTTGCTCTCCAAGATCCACTTAGCCAGTACCTATGAGAGGACCTTGTCCTTCACAACTCAGGATTCTCTTCATTTTTAGAAAATCTGTATAAAAAAGGTAAAGGATTCTCCTTTCAGTCATGTCTGACTCTAGGGAGTGGTGCTCATCTCTGTTTCATAGCCAAAGAGCCAGCC
>JANHZU010005472.1:39141-50345 GCA_032468055.1 Acrochordus granulatus | reverse complement strand
AAGTGAGACCTCAAAGAAGAGAAGGAGGGGTAGCAATTGTTATCTGGGAATCTCTTGTGACTTTCAGAAGCCATGCTCCAGACATCCCGGGCTGTGAGACCCTGTTCTTGAGATTAGGTTTGCAGGATCAGTTGGGACTGTTGCTTCTCTACCAGCCTCCCTGCTGTGTAGCAACATCCCTGCCTGATCTGCTGGAGGCCATCTCAGGATTGGCAGTGGAGTTTCCCAGGCTGATGCTCCTAGGGCAGTTCTTCTAGTCCTAGGGCAGTTCACTAGGTATGGACTCAGAAGCAGCTCAGGAGTTCATGTCCATCATGGCAGACATGGGCTTATCCCAGGTCATCCAAGGTCTGATTTGGGACACTGCCCTCTGGAACATTATAGCTCATGAAGTGAGGTTGCCCCCCATCCTTTTTTGGCCTTCAGAAAAAGCCTGAAACCTAGCTTTGAGGTTGGCCTTGGGGCCAGGCAGCCATCCATCTCATATGAGGTGGCTGCTCAATTAATGGATCCTGCTTCACCTTGTTTCACATCTTGTCTTATTTGTAATTCTTTCACCTATTATATTTCTATATATTTTTTGTAATTTTAATGTGAGCCCTCCAGAGACACTTTCGGCAAATGGGGTGGTGAGCAAATTTAATAAATAAATAAATAATATTTCAAAGGGTTTATCCACATTTTGAAAGACATGCATTGCACCTGAACAATGGTGCTCAGTTCATAGACATCTTGATAGCTCTATCCTCACTCTTTTATATCAAATAACAGCTGTCATTCCTCATCCTCCTCATTAGTGCCAACCCTAAAGGAATTGTCATGGGAAGAAGAAAGAAGAAAGAAGAGGAGGAGGAATGCTGAATACCAAATAGATACGCTATTTTTCTGAAGGCTGATATAGCCCCACTGTGTCATTTATGGGCTTTTCAAAGCCTGAGAAAGTGGGTAATGGCTTGCAAAACATTATTAGTTGGAACATCTGCACATTCCTCCATTATGAGGCGAATGGTTAACTACCTTCCCTATCCATCAGATTGTTGTTAGCCAGAGAATTAAGTAGTTTTCACCCTATCAACTTAGAGATCAATTGGGCGCTAAAGTGAAAGTAGCCAGTGGGAGATTTCTGCCACCTAATCCTTTTTCTCCTTTCAATAAACCTGATTAACTATTAAGGAAAACTTTGCAAAACCCAGTTTTCTACAGCTAAGAGTTTCTGTCCTTATACAGTACATCAAAAAGCTTATGGTAGAATTCTTTTATTAGGAGCAGATGAGAAATAATACAGCCAATCACATTTTTTTTTCTAAGACAGTTCTATATTTAAAGGGCTGCTGAAGATCCGTTCTCATGTTTCAGGGCTTATGCACTCCATTTTCAAGATCAAGCATTTCTTTTTCCCAAAGACATTATTGTAATGCGCACAGTGAAAATGTTGCAGGGTGTTCTTTTCGAACAACAGTTACCAATTGAGCAAAGTTCAGTTGAAATCAGTTACCAATTGAGCAGAGAGTCTTTGGATTTCGGCGGCATATAAATTCAATAAATAAATAAATAAATAAATAAAATTGCTTTAACTGCTGTGTGTAACCTTGCTATGTGTTCTCATCTTCCCCCACCTCCTTTTTAGAAATGTACATATTTCCTGACCATTCTTTTTCATTTTTAGAAGGATCGAAAAACCTTCCAGATAGAAGGCGAAACATCTCCAATAACATCTTATAATTAATGTCCAGTTGCCTTTTAAGTAACTTTGCAAACTTTTTGCAATTTTTACTACTTATCATGATCTGGATTAATGAGAATATTCATAGATATTTAACTTTCAGTCTTACCTTTGGGAATTTATCCTACCTTTAGCTGCTGGAAGGATCAAGGAGCTTCAGAATTCAGATCTTCCTGGGGTTCAACAATGATAGTTATTATTTAAATCCTCAAATCTCTATATCAATATCAGTATCCCTGTTTATGCAAGCATCATGTTCCATCTTACACTTAATGCTGCAAAACATGTGTAGAAAAATCTCTGTTTCATAGCCAAAAAGCCAGCATTGTCCGAAGATGCTTCTGTGGTCGTGTGGCTGGCATGACATTATGTCAAAGTGCACAGAACACCGTTCCCTCCCACCAACTGTGGTATATATTTGTCTATTTGCATTTTTACATGCTTTTGAACTGTTAGGTGGGCAGGAGCTGGGGTGAATAATGGGAGCTCACCCTGTTACATGGCACCTGGGTCTCAAACTCAGGCTGTCAACCTTCTGTCTTTAACCGCTTGGCCACCATGCTCCCTTATTCTAATCTGAGAAATGACATCTGTTTTAAGGGTTTCATCCTGTTGCTCTTGTTATTTTTAAGGGGAAGGAAAGTTGGATTTCTCACAAGACTGTATCATTTTGGATCAACTCAGTTCTGAGAAGGCTGGAAAAGTTTTCAATAATGATTTATCTCAGAATGTTTCTTGACAGTTTAAACAGGAGACATGAAAACTGACAAGGCAAAGAGAATGGCTGCAGAGTCTGTCCATTATGACAATGTATATAACCTCTTTCTCTTTAAAATAAAATACTTATCTCTAAATCTGCATCTCAAATATAAATTAGCAAATTGTGCAAATACATATTACTCCTGGTGATGCATGGATATGAATTATTGGACTGCAGTCCCAAATATATTTGGAGGTAACATCGGTTGGAACAGCCCTGATAACATTTAGGTGACTAAATGTAACATTTGTCCACTGCTTTAAATCATCATAGTCCTCTCTGAATCATAATTATATTCTGAACTGTCACACTGTCACTCTCACCTGCTTATAATACCCCTTGACCTGATTCTTAATATGCTGCAGGAAAAAATACATTCAGTTATTAATACATAGGCTGTGGCTTTATTCTCTGCTTTTATAGTTGACTTGGTCTTTTCCCCAAATCTGAAATTATAGCCTCTCCACTTTGCAGCTAGCCAAAACATCTCTCCTCTTTGTACTAGCCAAAATTCATCACTGTGTACATTTTGTTTTAATTACTTTTTGAACTTCAGCTGCTTAGAGCTAGATTTGAAACACAGACACACATCAATCCATGCAAAAAGACTGGTAAAAGGATGCATTCTATGGAGAATGGTTATTTTAATCACAACAGCAATGTTTGACCTATTGTCTCATAATAAGGTGAAAAGCTTCAGTGTTTTGTTTCATTTGTTTTGCCAAAATAGCTGCCTAAATGAATACATCTTGAGTTGCTTTCCCAACCCATCAGCATGTTTTACATGTATACAGGAAAGGCAAAATAATAATAAAATAAACGGGTTGCACCTGTTTTGCACAACCTTCGGGATGATATTTCCAAAAGCATTTGTATGTTTTCAGTGAGCAGATGAGGTCTATCCGAATTGCCATTCTTTTAAACATGCTGTGATGTGCAAAAACAATGACTGGTTTTAAGTATCCAGGAATTATTACTTTTCTCTAAATAAAAAAAGTCAAGTGACAATCTGAAAAGGTTTTAAGCTTGATTGACAATGTTTCTATCACTAATGCAGAAAAATATACATTCTTCAGAATAATCCTCATCACATCCAAACTGCCAGTAAGGTATGATCTGTAATCATAGACATGACTATTTAACTGCATCTCCTTGATTCCCTTGCTCTCATTTAATCATATTTTTAGGAATGACCATCCTGGCAGTTGAAGGAGTTCTAAATTGTCATAAGAGATACAATCAAATCAGCAGAATGCATTGATGGGAGGGGAATGAGGATAAGGATAATTTTCTTTTTATATACGCCAGCTACTTTAAGTCCTTTTGTATTTATCCACTGAGGATTTCTTTTATCCATGCATGTTCTAATCTGTAGTAGATAAGACACTGAGCTTCAGCCAAGAATATCATCCTGCTATTGATCAATAAAATGGAAATCTGCAGAAAATGTTCCACATATTCAAGGATTTCCCTGATATACAGAAGTATTTGATTTTGAAAATCAACAGAAGAAAAATGAACTCTCTATCCCATGGCTTAACAATAATTCACAAGTTTCAAGTTTCCATTAAATGGCCATGGAAAGATGGAAGAAATGGAAAACAGAGGGCAGATAAAGAAAACTGACTTGCTCGAACCCTTACAATGACTGGACCAATTTCCTTTATCTCTTTCCAGTTTGGCCAGTACTGAAAAATCATGGAATTCTAGTCTCTCAATATCCAGAGGGTTTTTCAGAAAACATTAAAAAAAAAAAATCCCACCAGCAGCTCCGCAGACACTTTCTCTTCCTACAGAGATCCTTAAAAAGTCTCTAAACCTGAAAGTCAAACCCACATCTCCTTTGTCATGAGATGAGTCAGCTGGCACCATGGTAGCTATGGTGAAAGATAGGTACCAGGATGAAGTCAATGTGGGAAGTTGCAATGGTTGTACAACATGTTGAGGACCTTTACAAATCAAACCATTGTGGTCTGGCACAGTTACTATACAATATAGTAAGTTATGGATAAGCAAAAAAATGATCACTTTTCTCCCTCCTCAAATACCTCTTGAGCAGTGTGAGCATCATAATCCAAGCTAATTAGAAGCACTTCTCAACATTTTGTCCCAGGTTTCACTTTCCTGATTAGAAATTCCCATGAAGCCAGAGTTCATGGCTTGCCATTCAGCAAGTCATTTTTGCCAAGACTAATTCATCCTTTAAAATGGTTGCACAAATAAAACTTGGAGGAGTCATAAATTATTTGGCAAACCAGGAAGACAGATATTTATTCAACAGCCAGTTAAGAAAGGGACCATCAGGGAAGAAAGATATTACTCAACCCGAAACAGTAGTAATGATCAGATAAATTTTAAAAATAACACTCCATAGGTTTGTAGCAGGTCTCAAAGGTTAATATTTTCTGACAATTTGGCCACAAATATTAAAGTGCTGCTGCTTATCCAGACCTTATTATATTGTGTAGTAACTCTGACAATAAAGCAAATCCAGTCGACCAGGCTATCAGAATCTTTGTACAGTTCTGTACTGTGGTGGAATGTAGTCTGGATTCCCAGGATGGAGGGGCCACATTCCAGAGGGCTAAGAGACAGCAAAGCTTAGATAGCTGGTTGAGAGAAAGAGGGTCAAGACAGATTCCCCCTAGAAGTTATCAGAGTATATCTGTAATGATGCAAGTAGTTGCTTTAGATTGGCAAGAGTTCTGTCTATAGGTGAGAAACAATAAAGGAAATTGCTTAGAAGTGCATCTGTGTGTCTGTCTTGGTTTTTGGAGCCTGACAAGCACTGATGAAGATTTCCCCCACCCAGGTCTGCTTCTGGAGTTGCAGCCAACTTGCTCTATGGGATGGAAAAGTGAGAGAGGGAGTTTCAACCTGTTTCTCTTCCAACTAGAATGTCACCTCTCCTGCCTTATAGCCATTTAACACCAATAATCTCCTGAAAAGGAAGCCCAAAGGGAAACAGAGGGGTAGAATATGCTTTAACAAGTGAAGTTAAAGATGGAGACTGCCAAAAAATTGCCCAGAAATGTAGAACAGTAATGCTGGGTGAATATACCAATAGATCTTCTAAGGACAGAAATCCAATCTCATGATAGGTTCTGTTGATGAAAAATCTGCAAGCGAACAACAATCTGGAAAAAAACAGAGGCTACGAAGGCATCAAATGTTGATGCCTCTTCCCAGCAGCTGTGACGGCACTTGAGCTACTAATCTGAGGCTGGGCATCCCAGTTAGACTGGGAGGAAAAGGAGGAAGAGGAAGGTAATGACACATCACATATGTACTGATGCAAATATTTGCAGAATTGAGCTCAATCTGAAGGCACCTTTACTTCTTGACTTCTAAAGGTCTTGTGTGGAACTGAGTGCCATCTAAATGGAAGCTCCTCTATTATAAGGCCCACTATACACTTTTTGTTCTCTGAAAATGATTCCTGTTTGGGACAACACCAAAAGCAAAACAAATAAAACAAATAAAAATTTGTCTCTTTAGTTGTGATGGGTTCACCTGACTTTATAGGGTTTTTCCTGCTTCCAATGAATTTCATGAATCCTGAAAAGCAGCAGATAAGCCTACAAAATATGTAAACACCCAAGAACCAAGTTAGTTCAAATCTACCCGGAATTAGTTGAGTGCACAGAACAAATCAAAATGTTAAGACCCAAGTGTATGCAAAGCAATTGTCTCAGGGACAAGCATACCATCAGGTCAGAAAAGATAAGCTACTGTGAGACACAGTTTTGAGACTTACAAATAGTCTATTATTTATTAGAATATTCTTGAAGCATCTGTGGATGGCACCATTGAGGAGGGATCTCTGAGTTGTTTGAATATTTCACCTTGTAGCTGATTTTTAGAACACCCATTTGGTGAAAAATTCAGCTAGCTACCATAGGGAGTAAACAGCTGATATCACATGAGGGTAAGAAAATCACTTATTTAGTTTACTCCTCTCCTTCTCTCTTCACTCTGATTTCCAAACTGGAGGAGAGAAAACTCAAGATGATAATCTAATCCAGAAACGTTAAACCTTTTTCAAACTAGATCCTGAAATGACATTTAAGTACTGATTGTTGAGCAGAATCCAAACACAGCAGTTGGAAGCATCAGGTAGACTAAATTTGATTTATATTGACATCTAATGAAAAATTAATTAATCAAGCTGTGATTGCTCCCCAAAGAATAAATCATGGTCCCCATCATCCATATTAAGAATTACAATTCAACAATTTGGAGATTTTGGTGCCAGATCTTGTATTTCTATGATCTCCCTTGTCATAATTTTTTTGGATGAGAAAACAATATTTGATAGATTTCTGGTATCACAAGACAAAATAATTCTGCTTTTCCTTGGTCTCGTTGGCCATTTTAAGACCTTTGGTATTAAGGCACTACTTTTTTTTAATGTTTCTGTTCAGAGAACAGAGTGGAATATCCATTTCTGTTGGAAGGTAGAAAATTATCTTCATTAGTTTTGCATTCTTCACTAGCCCTTTCCTTTACAAAATGCATAGAAGGGTTGAGGGTGAAAATTGCTATTTTGCTCCCATCAGATACCACTTTCTACGTGCAAACACTTTTTTTCCACGCTGCTACCTTGATGGGAACTTGTTAATTCAGATGTATTAAATCATTTCTCTGTGGTTATACATGCTTTTCATCAATTAATAGCTGCTGTGAAACCACTCAGTGGATGATGTATTAGAACAAGGTGAATTATTTCGGGTAGGAGGAAATTCATTGAACGTTGACCTGGACTTTCTTTGTTAGCAAAATATTAAAATATAAGACCAAAATTTTGAGCTGCTTATTCAAGGGAACACATACTGTATTTCAACTTGTACACATCTCATGCTCTGAACTGCTGCTATCCTTGTTATTTCATCTCCCCCTACTTCCACGCCCATTAAATCAGATACTTCTTCTAAATCAAGCCCTCAGGGAACAAGAGACAAAAGTGATGAGGGTGAAGTGTATGAATACAGAAGTGAAGCATGTGTTTTATAACTAATTCTGCTCTGAGATCAAGGAAAGTGTCACTGTCTATATCCGTCAGAAAAGAATCAATGTAATTATATATGTAGTATCAATTCAAGTCATTATTCTAAAACATACCAGCAATGCCATAAGAGCAATTTGCAACTGATCTGGTATATTTATAACTTAACTCTGTCTAGATCAAATGTTTGCAGAGAGGGAAAATGGACCTATGTTGAAAAGAAACAAGGTGTTACTTGAGAATGTCCATATCAGTCTAATAATCCTGATAATATTGGATTCACAAGTATGCCTGCAGACACACACAAACACACACAGTCTGTTTGCTTTACAAGCTGTGAATAAGAGAAAAGAACTCCAGATTTCCCCAGACTATTCAAGTCCACAGGGAATATACTGGATCAATGGTTTTACAGACCCCCTGGAGCTCCATCCAACTGCATCATTCAATTTCAGATTCCTACTATTTTGAGAGGAAAACATCTGAAAATTGTACAGTAAGTCTAAAATGAACTTCATGTGCTTAAAAAAAAAAGAAAATATCGTAATGCCACACAAATCAGCATCCTTGTCTCAGCAATAGGTATGATATATCCCTACTCAGTTGGCATAATTTGCCATCCTTGAAGACCATCCAGAAGTTACATCTAGTCTAGAATGCAGCAATCCACACGCTGTTGAGTGTCAATCAGTTTGCCCATATTGCATCATTGTTCTGGAACCTTTTTTTTTGGTGCAATTCAAGATGCCGGTTATCACCTCCCTGGAAGAGAGCCTGGTTATTAGCAGGACTGCCTCTCTCCAAGGGTCTCTGCCTACCTCCCTAGATTGGACAAAGTAAGTATGTTCGAGGTCCCTTTCCTTAAATATTGCTATTTAGGAAGGGACCTGAATGGTGTAACATCCATAAGTGTGCCTCTTCTGTAGTGGTTCTTCCCCTGTGGGATCCTCTTCCCCCAGGATGCAGCAGATTCCTACCCTTACGGAGCTGGCTCTTCATCCAAGTGCTGGCACAGGGTGAGATAGGAGTTTCTGGATGCTTCCAAGAAGGATGGCTGAGGTGCCTGATTTTTGTTTTTGTTGTTGTTGTAAGCTGCCTAGAGTTGTGTTCTTAAGATGGGCAGCCATATACGTATTTTTAATAAATTATCCACCCACTGCAGACCTTAATCATTACAAAACCATTATCACTGAAAGGTTGTCCTCCCTCTTGTGAACAGCCACAGACAAAGATAGCTTCCACCCACAATCTGAAGTGGGTGGAATTCTAGAGTTCCTCTTACGCTCAGTCACAGGGGCATCCTAAGGTCAGGAGTGCTGCATTCTCTTTCCCAAATATCAGCTTTTTCTTTTTCCTCAGAAGCCTGGGAAAAAGTTTTCCTCGGTTCCATTTCTCCCTGACTTTCCACATGCAATCTCGCAGCATGGTGCAAGAATGGAGCATGAGATGCTATTAATAAACAGTCTAACTGGCAGATGGAGAACACTTCTCAATAGACCGTTTGGCATCAGAAAGCATCTTCATTCCAGAGTGATCTGAGAAGCTGATCAATGACTGTTTTCATGCACGTCTTAGGAGCGGTGGAGAAGGGGAGTATCTTTTTATCTTTAATGTCTCCTTCCTTTGAACTTCCTTAGTTCTAGAAGTATAGGGGCAATCTGACTTGTAGTTTGGAATTACATTAAGAGGCTTCTCCTTCTCCCTCCCAGTTCAAATCCTGCTTCGTCAAAGCTTAAAGGAACCACTCCCCAAAAAGGAAAATAGCTCTTACAAAGAATTAAGAATAAATTATATTGGTCCAACAGTTTGAGCAGCCCACCAGAAGAGTGTTGAATGCTCTGCCACCAACCACATTTTACTGCATGCATTAAAAACATGGACTTTCTCTTAGTCTAGACCATGGGTGTCCAACTTTATGATATGTCTGGGCCACACTGAGTGAAGAGGAATTGTTTGGGGCTGCATATTAAATATAGTAATGTAGTGCAATGTACTGTAATGTAATGTATATAAATTACATTATTTTATATATAATGTATATAAATTACATTAATTCTTTTACTTTTTTATATTTTTTTATTGTCGCTAGACTGCACAACTTGCTGTTGAGGGCCAAATGCAGTCCTCGAGTTGCAGGTTGGACACGTTTAGTCTAGACCAACACTGATTTCCAGTAATAAAAACAAAGACATGCCTATGGACAATTTGAAGTTCAAAAGTGACCCATTAAGATGTTATCATTCAATGTATATTTAACAAAAATTATATCTCAATCATCAATAGCAAATGTAATTTCAAGCATAAAGAACCTCATAGATATTTGTTTGAAGGGAGAACATTTTGAAAGTCTTGAACAAGCTCCACCACTTGTTTATATAAACGTTCTGGTTATTTCATCCTCCCCACATCCTTATATGAAAAAAAAAAAAGGAATAACAATAAAATGAAATGGTGGGGAAAAACACTTTCAGAGTATTTCTGCACTTATAGTGACCGACTCTTGCACATTTCTACTCGTGCTATCACCATTTCAATCCTTTTGACCATTATCCTTCATATTTCTTGCTGGTGTCAGCCAGCTACTAATTCTGGGAAATCAAGAAGCAAAAGTAACCAATTTGGAGGCAGATGAGAACGAGGAACAACCCTCATCAACACTTTCCTTTTGGTTCCTATTACTATCAGTTGCTGAAAAATTTCCACCCACATGAGTACACAAAATCAAAAAGGTTTGGAGTTCACAATCTGGTTATACACAGATGATAAATCGCTTGCTAAGAAGATCTCATTTTGATATAAAAGGCAGCTATGATGACGAATCAAAACCTAGAGTTGCACACATATGAAACATACTGGAGTTATTAAGATGATGAAAAATTACACAGATGACAATCAGGAGACTGAAAATGCGCCCCAAAGTGAACTACGGTGAAATGGAAAATAGTCTTACTTTTCACAAAGTTCCGGCCATTTGCTGTTCAAAGAAATAATAGTTGGTAGTGCCATGTGCTATTTTGATGAAAATACAGCAGGATTTTGAAACTTCCATGCATTAATTGTCAGAAACTTACCTGGAAAAGAATAAAGAATAAAGAGAAGAATTAATAAACAGAACTGTCTTAGTATGAAACAGACAGATTTGGTTTGCCATCAAACATGACAAATTACCAGCTTACCACATATTATTCATGCAATATTAATATTGTTATTATATTTAAGTTTTCAATGATATGTAGCAGCTAAGCAAATTTTGATCACAAAGAAAAAACAGTCAACTATTCAGCCAAGATCACATATATTATAATCAACATAATGGTCTTTCAAAAGCATCAGTACGAAACATAATAATAAGATAATAATAAAAGTAATTCAGTTTTAAAATGCTAATTCAAGACAGTGGGGCAAAACAACTTACTGCTCACAAATCCCAGGAATGAAGACTATGTAACCTCCTCGCTTTATACTGAGCTGTGGGGCATAAAGTCTTATGACATCCCTAGTGGTGACTGTGGACACAGAGAATCGATCACATTTTCAGCTGTTATTGTTCACTTTCTGAAATATAAATTTTAAACCCTTCACTCTGTCACACATATATCCATATGTACCCTAGCTGGTCCGCATAGTCAAGGCTATGGTTTTCCCAGTAGCAATGTATGGCTGTGAGAGCTGGACCATAAGGAAGG
The DNA here is from genome assembly GCA_032468055.1 of Acrochordus granulatus. NCBI lineage: Eukaryota > Metazoa > Chordata > Lepidosauria > Squamata > Acrochordidae > Acrochordus > Acrochordus granulatus. The sequence goes on along the minus strand of JANHZU010005472.1, from coordinate 39,171 downwards.
CTGAGCATCGAAGAATTGATGCCTTTGAAT
>JANHZU010005472.1:25199-39041 GCA_032468055.1 Acrochordus granulatus | reverse complement strand
ACAGGGGGGCCTGGCGTAATGCAGTCCATGGGGTTGCGAAGAGTCGGACACGACTGCGCGACTGAACAACAAAAAACCCTAGCTGGATGATCTAGCTATCCAAGCTAAGTTTGAATTCAGAAAGAATGAAGGAGGAAAGCTAATACTCCATTCTACAAGATGGTTCCCACCCACTTTTATAACTTTCAACAAGGCTTGGTATGGCTTGACTCTACTTGATATTTTTCTCATGGCAATTGATACTTCTTCAGGAGAAGAGGAAGGCCCAGGAGGAGGTGCATGGATGCTGTGAGAGAGTACATGCAGGAGGTCGGTGTGACCAAGGAAGATGCTGAAGATGGAAGATGGAAACAGAAGATTCGCTCTGGCGACTCCTGACGGGAGCAGATGAAAAAAGCAGATTTAAAGTATCAAGTGAAAGATTGATACAGCCTGAAAAGAAATCAGAGGGGTTTTTTTTAAATAACCACTCCTGCTTGAAATACCAAATAAATGAATTTCATAGCAGAAAAAATCAGAGTAAGGTAAATGAAAGAAGAAATAAGGATAATATAGTACCATTACTGGTATCTATTATTTTCCATCCAACCAATGAGAAGATTGAAATTATGCTTTTTAAAAACAAATGCTTTTTCAAAATAGCATAAAACATAGTGATCGGAAGCTTTAATTATCCAAATCTCTGTTAGAAGACAAGCTCTGATGGTCATGGTTCCTTCCAGGAAATTTCTGGTTTATCTTGCCAACATTTTTCTTTTGTGAGGGCGGAGGAAGATACAAGAGGTTCAGTTATTCTTGACTTGATATTAACAAGGAGGGAACACTTATTCAAGAAAGTGGAAGTAGGAGGAATAGTGGGAGAATGATATTAAGCTGAAATTCTTGAATTTAAAAGATTAAAATTAGAATTAAATTAAAGTCTGGTACATGTCTTGGGCTTCAGGAAAGTGAATTTTAATGAACTCAGAGCAAGGGTAAGTAGAATATAATGAAAGGATAAATTAATGGGAATTGAGCTCAAAACAGCAGAGGAAGCTAATGTGGTAGTATAAAAATGTTAAAATCACAAAATAAGAGGAAAGAATAAAGTAAGAGTAAAGGGACCCAAACGAGAATTGAAAGAAAAAAAGGTAAAGGTTTCCCCTTCTGGTCATGTCCAACACTAGGGGCAGCGGTCATTTCTGATTCATAGATGAAGGAGCCAGCATTTGTCCAAAGATGCTTCTGTGATCATGTGGCTGGCATGACTACTGAGGCGCATGGAACACTGTTACCTTCCTACCATATAGTGGTACCTATTGATCTACTTGCATGTTTACATGCTTTCGGACTGCTAGATTGGCAGGAATTGGGGCAAATGATGGGAGCTCACCCTATTACAGGGCACTGGATCTTGAACTTGGGTTGCTGTCCTTCTGGCCAACATCTTAACTGCTAGGCCACCACACCCTGCTGAATTGCAAGGAGGGATTGGTTATTCAAGAGGAGAGAGAAACAGCCTGTAACTGTGGAAATAAAGACTGAAATTCAGGACAATTAATCGCAGACAGACAGATGGAATTTTATTTTGCATCTATACAAGCACAGTTTTCCAAATCAAGGGAATTAAGAATTTTATTTTATTCCGTACTGGTCAGTACTATATCCACTTTTGGGCACCACACCTTAAAGAAGGTTTCAGTCAAAATGGAGTAGCTTCAGTGGATGCTCAGGGAATTAACAAGTAAGAGCTGTGAAAAGTGATTGAAGAACTTGGGAACATTTAGCCTTGAGAAATTAAGATAAGGGAGTGGTGGGAAATTACAGTGCTCTTCAAATGGATTTAAATTACAAGAAGACAGATTCCTACTGTCTTTTCAGGGGAAAATCCCTAACACTAAAAAGTGTCTCAATGGCAAAAACAATTACTAAGACAGATGGCAGTCTCCCCTTTGCTGATTGTATTCAAGCAGAGGCCAAACAGCTACCTTCTTTAATTCGGATTCTTGCATTAAATGGGCTCAATGTCCCCGTCTGATCTTCTACTCTGTAGTATTATGAATCTATTCATTTCTGAAATGATGCACCCACTCCTCCAAATATAAAAGGCTCAGTGCCTTTATTTCCAACTGAACACAAGAGCAATGATAGAACTAAACCCCAACATTCAGTCCACCTTATGTCTGTAATTGTGCCCAGAATTACATTCATCAGTCAACTTGTCAACTTATGGCCGTAATTGTGCCCAGAATTAAATTCATAAGTTGTGCCAGTCATTAAGTATGACATCACTCGAGTGATCCAATTTTAAGGCATTCTTTTTTGCAGCAATCAATAAGCATATCACCATGGTTATTAAGTAAACCTATTCTCTGCAATGGGTGTTTTTATTTCCAAAAATTGGAGATAAATGCTGGTTTCTGGCAAAAAAAAATCATAAATTGCAGTCATGTGATCCCAGGATGCCGCAAATGGTCTTAAATGGACCAGTTGACAAATGCCCAAAATGTGATCAGGTGACTGTGGTGGGGGCCCAGCTATTTGAATTTTGAACCAGGTCATAAGTACCTTTTTTGAATCTGTCATAACTTTGAATGGTTCTTAAGCAACCGGTTGTAAATAAAGGACTACCTGTATTCCTGTCTTAATTCATGACATCAACTGGTGTGACAAGCTGCTCTTCCATCTTTAGCATCCTATTAATACCCACAATGCCCATAGTGGAGATTTGGAGAATCGTTGGGCTACTGTGGGAGAAGGAAGGGTGGAGCCAGCGGTTAATGGGGGGATCAGCCTGGTCACTATGCATGTACAAATAAGTCCAATCCCTCATGAAAACCATTAGTCTTATCTGGAAGGTCCAGGTACTAGGCTGGTACTTGGAGAAATTCTTGTGACCTTGTAGGTCACAAGTCAATAAACTCTAATCAATAAACCTGTTGACTAGAACTGCACCAACTAAGTCTGATCCTTCAAGCCTTACAGCTGCATCATATATAGTATAAACCAGGAATGTCCAGCTTTGACAAATTTAAGATGTATGGATTTCAACTCTCAAAATTCCTCAGCCAATATAATGCCTGGGAACTGAAGTCCACTCATCTTAAAAGTTGTCAAGGTTGGATACTCCTGGTATAAACACTGAGCAGGTTGGCTTAGTACCATAAAGATGGAGCAGCTATTCTGATGGGGTTGAGGATATTGAAGAGCTCAACAATGGGTTTTTGTCAACTTTTTCTTTGAAACAAAGGTTGTCCACGTAAAAGTAACTTAAAGTTTTTAACAGTTCGGGAAACAAAGGCATGTTTGGTCAGGTTGAATGTAAACTTGCAAGTAAGAATACTCCCCTCAACACTCCCTTTGGATGTTCTGGGACTCTAAAAGTCAGTCAGCCGTGTGGCAACAATGGAGTAGAATCCAAAGCACAAATGAGGAAATTATACCCTGAAGGTATAATAGGGGCTACAAAACGTAAGCACCACTTTATTCTAAGCAATCCAATACTATTGGACAGTAAAAGTTTGAATAGCATCCAAGACCATTGCAACTTCACCAGCATATGGCTCAGCGACAACGATTTTACGGCCTTATTATTCCTTCAGCATGCAATTCATAAAGATTAAAGATGATCATTTACAGATATATGCGACAGTTTACTACCCTGGCACTGCCATAAAAAATAACACTTTTCATTATAATAGCATTTTACAGCACACCAGAGCAAAAATGCCCCATAGAGCTTTTTCTTTCTCGTAACTATGAGGGGCAATCACAGATGCACACAGATTGCAATGTGAATTTAAAACCCATATGCAAACCAGATATTTAAAACACCCACACAGAAATACAAATTGGGTATTTTTGAAAAAGCTTCCTCCTTATCCTTGCATCGGGATATCTTTCCTTCCCTCCCTTCAAGGTGAGCTCTGCTGTGGAAGAAGAGAATTGCTAAAGCGAAGGCAAGGTTTAAATCAAATTAGTGAATGTCTGTGCATTCTATGCCCATTTTTAAGAAGGCAGAATTTTAATGAGTGAAATCCGCAAAAGCATTCACACTGACAATAAACTGTTTAATTCACTCAGCAATTCCAAAAGCAAGTTAGAGTAATGACTTTATAATTTTTAATTATCGCGGAAGAGCCCTCATCTGTATGTTTTTCTTTCTCCTCTTTTCCTTTCCTGCTTTTTTTTCTTTTTTATGGCTGTCCTTACTCTATTAAAAATTCAATAACCATATTTTCACCTTCGGCCAGTCGTATTTTCATTATTCTGCAAATAAAAAAAAATATGTAAACAAACTGTTGGCAGGCATGCTCTAAGAATTTAAAAGACTCTACCAGCTAGTAGTTCAGACTGATAATCTTGTTCTGACTAATTTTCTCCTCTCCTAAGTGTGTGTTTGTGTGTGTCTGTGCAGGGGGGAGGCTCACAGAGACACACATGCTCTCACAGAAATATTTAAAGGAAATAGAGTCAAGCCAAAATCTGGGCTACAGCCCAACTTTTTTTCCTCTGTTTTGGCTTGGTATGATGTGTGAACCAAGCCATTTATAACAAAAGACGCAAACTTCCCTAGTGAGTGCTTTATTCTTAAAACCATTTGCATGAGATATACAGTATCCGTGCACCACGCATATGCTTCAAGAAATCCATGCTCCTTCCTCCGAGAAAAACTTTCACTCCCTGGTGCATTTCAATCAAACTGAACTGAACTGAAACTTCAGCAGTCAGACCAACATGATGTGGTGAGCAATTATTCCACACAATGCTACTCAGAGAAGATAAAAGTAGACAGGTATACATTGCTTTTAGCTGAGCTTTCTGGTAACAACAGAGTCACTGGTGAGTGGGAAGCCTTTGGAATTATAAGTAAATAAATAAATGATATACCCATGTCATTTTCTTGCCAAGAATACGGAAGTGGTTTGCCATTTCTTTCTTCTGGGATATATTTTTCAGTTTTCCCATCTAGTTGTAATTCTCATTTGTTCATCCCAGAGCTAATCAGGGGCAGCCCTCCTCAGCGTTTTTTGAGATAAGCCAAGGTCACCTAGATCCTGCCAGGTTTTAAATGCCAGAACCAGCAATTCTCAGAATCTCAGTTTTCTTGGAATTGCAGTACATATTGGGAAAATGAGTGTTTCCTCCCCCAAATCTGGTTGCTATGAATCCTTGGGAATTAGGTGTTCAGTGCGTCCTAAGTGGAAGACTGGTCATAAATTACTCTCCTCAGTGCTGTTATAACTTTGAACAGTTGTTAAACTAATGGTTGTAAGTTGAGGACTACCTGTACTACACTGGTTATAGAGTTGTAGAGTTTTATATAGCTATAATTCTGTATATTGCTTAGACCCTCTTCAGAACAGTATATACTTTATCAATTAATCAATGCTTCCACAGCAACCACTTTCAATTGCTGTACAAATCTGACAACATGGATCTGGGCAACTTCCCATGCAAACTTCAGAAAAAAAGTAAGTTTAACATTTTGTAAGGACTGAATTGAGTTGGTTTTCAGCTTAAACTTGGTAAGGCTAATTCTTTTCTCACATTTGAAGTCATCGCTGTTTACAAACCATGTCTTCTTAGAGCAGTTGTATCCTAAGATCACCTGACAATGATTTCTGAGCCTGTACTATACCATCTAAGTTATTTGAAGTGAAATCTTGGGGAATGGTGGAAGCTGCCAAGAAGAGGCAAATGATAAAAATAGCACTGAATGCACCTAGAAATATTTATTTATTAATTAATCACATTTCTATGTCGCCAATTTCCAAAGACTCTTGGCAGCTTACATAGATTAGAGATTATACATTACATCACTTTATATTTACCCTGCCCCCCTCAGCTGGCCGGCGATGTTCATATCCGGGGCTTATTTTGCTGGAAGATTTTGAGGGAAGTAGTGGCTGAGCAGTTAAGACACTGACTTACCTGTCAGAAGGTCGGCAGCCCGAGTTTGAGATCCAAGCACAGCTGTGTAACAGGGTGAACTCCCGTTACTTGTTCCAGCTCCTGCCAACCTTGCATTTCTAATGCATGCAAAATGCAAGTAGATGAATAGGACTGCCTACATTGGTGGGATGGTAACAGTGTTCTGTGCACCTCAGCCAGCCACATGACTATGGAAGTGTCTTTGGACAACATTGGCTCTTGAGCACTGCCTTGTAGAGTTGGCCACAACTGGCAGAGGAAACCTTTACATTTTACCTTTGATTCTGCAGATGCATATTGCTATAGTAGGTTAGACAGTCCTTTCTCTGCAATCTCACAGTGTCATATATTCCTGTCTGGGCCAGGAATGTGGTTTAAACTAAATTAGGATTTGGAATGTTTCATTTTGTTAAAAATCCCCAAGAGTGTGAAAGCAGTACTATGTTGGATTTCTATTTTGGGTAAGGAAATCTCAGATCACTTGGTTGGAGCCGAGCCTTTCCTGAGTATTTTTACAGTATACACTCACACAGTTAGATGTCAAGTGGAGCAAAGTATGATTGGCAAATATTTTTGTCTTCATTGGGTCATGATTGTAGGTTCAGAAATTACAGGCAACCTACCTCCAAAATCTGCAGTGAGGGTTGTTTTACTGAAACAGCCTCTCAAGAAGAAACAAACAGGTGGCAACTTCATTTCATCTACAAATGTGAGAAGGATGGATGGATATGGAAATATAACTCAAGATTACAATTCAGAACTATTACAAATAGCACTAAGTATCTCTAGTTAAATTATACCAAATTCAAATCTTGCTTGCTAAGTTGGAAACTTTTACATACGTCAAGCTGTTCTTCAAGTTCATGACAAATTCATGATGCCTGCTGAAGAAACTCCAAACTGATTAAATTTGAACAGATACTGTTGGGAATTTGCCAGATTTAAAGTACACAGAAAGGTTATGTCTGAGTTCAGAAAATATGTATACTTTGTTAAGGTAAGATGAGAGCAGGCAGTTTATGGTTCAGTAAGTAAGAGATCTGAGCAATGACTATTTGCAGGTTGTGTGAACTAGGCCAACACACACCAAGCAAGAGTGACTACACTAGGCCATCTTGGAGGTTTTTCCCAACTCAGTGATTCTATGATGTAAAGCAGAGATGACCAACCTTGCTAACTTTAAGATGTGTGGAAAGCAACTGCCAGAATTCCTCAGCCAGCTATGCCCATACATTTTAAAGTTGCTAAGGTTGGACATGCCTGATGTAAAGCGTCTTTGGGACACTGTGGACTAGAGGAATTTTAACACTTGGTCTCAAACTGGCTATCATGAAAGAATATGGTTGCTTACTACAGTGCATCAGTTGCTCATAATGGTCCCTGTTACCATCTCTAAACTCTTCTCCACTAGATGTTAGCTCTGCTCATCTTTATGCTTTTTATAGGCCAGTGGATGCATTCCAACCAAATGGCTTCATTTTTATTTGCAAGGAAACTTATGGAGTCCATTTAATGTCAGAGTCAATCCTGAAATAAGATACTAGAAAATGCACAACGCAACAGCATACCAATTTTAATAATTGTGTAAAATGAGATATAAACCAGGAAGCTTGGGAGTCATGAAAGAAGATATCCTTGGGTACATCAATAGTCCTAAGTGCTACACTGGGGACCCAGTGTATATGTTGCCATAATGAGATTTATTTGGCACACCATGCTGTGTGAATACAACCTCCAAGTAAAGAAAATCTCAAGTCTCTAAGGAGTTAGATGAAGAGGATTAATTGATGAGAAATTAAGATGCTGTATTTTCAGTAGTGAATTTCTCATTCCTTAACCTTACTGTTTAAATCAGGGAGTAACCATGTTTGGGTTGGGTAACCAGGGGGTAACCAAACCATGTTTGGCTGCATTTAACAGATCTGGTCATTTAAATGGGGGAGGTTTAGTGATACAGAAAGATGAGAACAAAGTTTTCAGTTTTTTTCCTGGGTGTGGGAAGAGTTGGGGCCTATATGTGCCAGATTTATGGTATACACAATAGATTTTGTATATTATCCAGCTCAAAATGAGAGAACACCATAATATTGATTTGGGACACGTCAGGTGGGTTCTTAGCTACAAAACAGATTCAGCATTTCAGGTTGTGCAATCCTACTCTTCCTTCCTTCCTTGATTTATATGTGTAATCCTACCCTGAATTATTTATTAATTGGATTTATATGCCGCCAAATCAGAAGACTCTCTGATTTCTTGCGGCTTACAATAAAATTATCATCACATTATGAGTCCTGTCCATCACAAAAGATTTCAGCATTTCTGATCTACATCAATAACATTCCTTAAAAAAAGGAATAACATTGTTATTATGTGTGTGCCTTTCACGCCAAATGAATCCTTCTATGCCATCCTTCTAGTAGTAGAAGTATAAAAAGAAAGACTACAAGTCCATTTTGGTTATTTCAAGTACTGTAATGAACACAGTTTTCCCCAGCTCAGGTATTTATGGATCACTTTACAGCCCAGCTTTCCTATAGGAGCTCAAAGTGGCAACACTGCATTCCTCTTTCCAGATTTCTCCCACAATAGCTTTAAAAAGTAAGGTGCACTGAAAGAAAATGAATGATCCAACATTAACTGGTATTCCATGGCTGAGGATGGATTTGAACTTGGTTTTCCCTAGAGTAACATCCTCACCACTATGCTACCTTGGCTCTTGTGAAGTCTAAGTTATGTTTTTCATTTAGAATTCCCTGCCAAGAAGCCAATATGCTTGGAATTTCAGCAAAATTAATTAGAGACTATAAGCTTAGAAAGATAAATATGCCCTCAGTCCAAATCCAAGAGCCAAGCTTATTTAATCCTCCTCACTTTCCAACCCTGGTTCTGTACTGTTTTTACAACCTAATTAGATTCCAGCAGAAAGCAAATTTCATGAATCAGAAATTCCACTTACAGTTGTACATGCTATAAATCATACTTTAATCTTTTATCTAGATTTTATAAGGCCGGAGAGCAGCAATAGAAGGATCTGCAAGATCAGAGAGCTTCACAAAATAACAAAAGTGCCATAAACATTACCCATTTATACGTGTGTTGAAACATTATTACAACCATACAACAGCGTAAGTTGTATCCCAACAGCACAAAGTGGCCTCCAGCCTTTGCATCTGCTTGACTCCCCCTGCAGACACCCCTGAATAGCAATGTTTGATTCACCAGCTGCTGTTAACTGTTGTGGGCCAGCTGCTGTTAACTGTTGTGGGCATTCAGATCTCAGACCCCACACCAAAACTGATGTTCATTGATGTTCACTTCATCTAGAGGTCCACCACTAGAAGGTTAAAATGGACCAGAGTGGATGCAAGGACTTTGACTGAATACATGAAATCTGATCAGGCCCTGACGTTGTCTAACTTAGTGACCTCACTCTACACAGATGTCAACTCTATATTTATATCCTATGAAAACCTAAATGCAAGACTAACTGAAAAGACCCTTCCTGGAAGGTCACAAATAAAAGGTCCTCATTGGTTTGACTCAGAGTGTTTATTCCCTGTTAAAAAGATTAAGGTTAGCTGTACGTTTAGTACAGAACTATCCTTCAAATAATAATCATGTTGCCATGCTAGCGCTCAGGCAAGAGTATAAGAAAACCATCAAGCACAAGAAATTTCACCATCTGTCCTCTGTCTGGTTAATTTAGAGCTAGCAGCCAAAAACCCAAACCCAGCCTTTTCCTGGCATTCAGTTGCAGGACTGTTATGGGAACGTAGGTTCGACTATATGATGTTCTTCGACATCCCTCTAGCTGCCTCCACATGGGAGGAATATTATATTTATTTATTCACTGCCCCAAGTTGTAATGGGCCAGAGGACCCCCAAAATGATCAACAGGAGGCCTACAGCTCCATTCCTCCATGTCCTCCAGTAACTGCACAGGAGGCTAGAAGACTCATTCAGGCATTGAAGCCTAACACAGCTCCTGGGGAAGATCTTCTACCCACTGAATTATTGTCACGTTGACTGGTGGGCTCCTTTACTTGCAGGTTTATTTACCCATATAAATAATTCCTGCCAAATTCAAGCTGGTTGGGAGCCCTCTATTGTAGTTTCCATTTACAAAAAGGGAGACAAGGGTGATCCTTCAAATTATAGACGAATTAGCTTAATTGACATCATCGCAAAATTGTATGCCAAATATATTTTATATAAGATTGAGGATTGGGTAATTGAAAAGGGCCTGCTTCCTGAAGAGCAAGCTGGTTTTAGGCCAGGTCGTTCCACCATTAATAACTGCTTTATTCTTTGCCAACTAATAGAAAAATACACAGTTAAAGGGAGCCAACTGTTTACAACTTTTACAGACCAGAATTCAACTCAATAAACAGGGACATTCTTTGGAAGAAACTTATGGACTTGAGTATGGAGCCGAGACTCCTCTCTTTAGTTATGGCATTATGTTCAAACTCATGCCGAAGGGTACATTTATACCAATAAAGGAGTCCGACAAAGGTGTATACTGGCTCCCATTCTGTTTAACCTATATATCAATCACATCCCAAGGGCCCTTCACTCTATCGATACACATGTACCTAAAGTCAAAAATAAACATGTAAACATCCTGCTTCATGCAGATGACATGGTACTGATGTTGTATACATAAGTAGGGATGAGAAGACTGCTACGCATTTTCAGTAAATACTGTGCATTCAACTACCTGAACATCAATAAGTCTAAAACCAAGGTAGTTGTTTTCAAAAAGAGGAAGACTGGGTATAATTGGAGCCTGGATAGGGGAATGTATAGATCAAGTTAAATCCTATCTATACTTAGAACTTGTTTTCACAGAAAGGGGTTCCTGGATCCCACATTTCAAGAGGACTTCTTTAAGGGCTACATCCTGTGCTAACACCATAAGATATCTTACCAACCATAGTTATCCAGGTTTTCTAGTCCTAATGATAATTAGGTATCTTGTAATGATACAAGAGCAAAATTTATTTATTTTTATTTCTTTTTCACATTTCTATGCTGCCAATTTCCGAAGACTCTTGGCGGCTTACATAGATTAGCTAATATACAATTGTGAAACTAACCCCCCCCCCCCGCTGGCTGGCGATGTTGCATCCGGGCAACTCCACAGTTCCTGCTCCGCCCCTGGCAGGAAGGTAGTCTGCTTCCGACTCACCGCTTGACTCGACTCGCCGCTTCCCGCCGTAGCCAGCCAGCTCCCACCAAAGTGGTACCCGATTTATCTACTCGCCAGTTTTTACGTGCTTTTGAACTGCTGGGTGGGCAGAAGCTGAGGCTAAGTGACGGGAGCTCACCCCATCATGCGGAGCTGCGGATCGAACCTGTCAGCGTGCCGGCCATTTCTAGTCGACATAACTGGCAGCACTAATCCGCTGCGCCACCGTAATTCCAATGATCACATATGGCGAAGAATTGTGGGGATTTACAAATATCCCCTTACTGGAACAGATACAATCTAGTTTTCTGAAATGTATATTAGGGGTGGGTAAGTCTACATCAGCTCCAGCAGAAAGAGCACAGTTGGATATACCTTCCATACAAAGCCACTTAGCACTTCAAGTTTTGAATTATTGGCTGAAAATCCTATCCATGGACCCAGATAGAATACCCAAGCTGTATTTCGAAGAGCACTTGCATAATTAGCAAACTTGCAACTGACAAACATCATTTCTCAATATGGATTCTCCACCCAATTTTTAGTCCAATCAGTTGTAAAGGCTAAAGTATTTTTCAGACAAAGAGTCCTTGATGTGGCTGCCCGAGATGATATTGCACCACTTAAAATGTCAAGTCACTGAAGTGGCTGGCTCCATGCAAATCATTTTTCCAATAAGAAAATACCTAACAACAACTTACATGCTTCAAGATCTCAGAAGAGCTTTCTCCAGAGCTCACTTTGAACAACTGGACTCCATAAAAAGACATGGGACGTTTTATGGTATTCCAATTGAAGAAAGATTATTTATTTGTGGAGCTCCAGCCACTGAAGAAACTGGACACATTCTTGTTGACTGCAAATTGCATTCTTCAGAAAGCGCCTTCTACCTAGACCCTTATTTAAAAACTAAAAAATATTAGGGCACCCAAGAGAAACAGTCTTATTTATTGCAGGGAATAAACCCGCATATTACTAATAAGACTGTACTTTTCATTTCAAAGGCAATTTCAAAGAGGACAGATTACCTAGATCAGATTGCAAGCAACTGATCTTGCAACTTGATTTCCAAAGAAGATGATCACTCTAGCTGGGTCTTGATAACTGTGAAGTTAAATACCCCCTTTGACTGAAGCTTGGATGGAATCAAATAATGTATCTTGTGTACATGCGACAAGGACACTATCTTTCCCTTTCTCCTCTAAATTGTATCAATATATAACAAAACCTGGTTAATTCCAAGATAGTTTGAGAACCTGTCATTGACTCTATAGTATCTCACTGTTCTACCATGTGTCAAACCACAGGGCAAGAAGAAGGATGGGAAATCACTGATAGTCAGAATTCCCCAATTTTTCTGAATCAGCCAGAAATATCAATGGAGCCATTTTGCCATGGGAGTTGTTAGAGTAAAGGATTTTTTTTTTCAAGAACAGAAAGGGAGGCAGAAATTATTTTACAACCTAAAAACACAAAATCCCTCTTCTGTTAGCTCTCTCATTCAAGAGTATATTTCTAAATTTCTTTCTGGATTTATTACATCCCTGGCTTGATTTTTTTCCATGCAAAAAAAGATCTGCAAAGTCACACATTGAACTTTCAGTGAAGATTCTCAACCATTCAGGTAGAATTGTCTGGAGGTTGAGTTATGACAACTGGACTTCTTTTCTTCTGGTTTGAGACATTTCACTGCTTATCCAAGTAATCCAATCTATTTCAGATTGAAGAAGATTGAAGAAGCTACTTGGATAAGCAGCAGAATGTCTCAAACCAAAAGAAAGGAAGTCTAGTCGCCATAACTCAACCTCCAGACCCATTGAAGTTGATTTCATTGGTGGGGCACTGCCAGTCTCTAAGAAACTTCTAACATGTCCCATTATATGACATATCTAACTTTTATTGACCTTATATACATTTAAAAATCAGTGTTTGCCTTGGTGAGCCTGTCTCAATGGGAATTCTGATTCAGGTGGACAAAGGGTTGGGGAGGATTAACTACTTTGAGAAAGAAAATATTAAAAGGGCAGCAGTGGAAAAAAAAAAAAGCCAGCTTTCCTGTCAAAAAGCCAGAACAAGTAAGGACTCAAAAGAAAAGATCATGACTGGGGATAACTTTGATGAGTGACACAGTGAGGCATATCTGATGCTATCAGTGAAGCAGGATTGTTATGCTTGCCTTTGGCAGGCTGGAGAATGAAGAACCATATGGCATGGGATGATAATCAAGACCTTATTTTCCCAAAGAATCCCATACATTACAAATGTGATTAATGTTCACTATCTCTTAAGATGGCTTTTGTATGAGGAAGTTTGTCTTTTTTCTCTACTGCAATTTGTAAGAACGAGCTCGCTTTGTATAAGGACAGGGCAGGGAAAGGATAAACAAGCAGTGCACAACGTTCTTTAAATAAGCTGTTTCAAAATTCTGCATTCTGCAAGATTTCAGTCTTGATGGATTATTTATTGCTTTCCATGGTGTGGCTAGTTAGTTCTAAGCTCCGTTCTTAATGATTTTACAGAGATCCCCTTATCTTGGCAACAAGCATCAGGGTTTCTCAGAATAAAATAATGCATAATTAAAATTGACATATAGGATGAAAATCTGTAACCCTAAACCACAATTGTGCCTGCCCATTATGCAGCTCTGGACTATATTCCGTCTTGAGGTGCGGTGGCGCAGCGGACTAGTGCCGCCAGTTATGCCGACCAAAATGGCCAGCATTCTGGCAGGTTCGGTC